>PVIW01010833.1:0-41477 GCA_004026585.1 Noctilio leporinus
CTAATGCGACTCAACACCAGGGAGACAGACAGCCCAATTAAAAAATGGGCAAAGGACCTGAACAGACAACTCACTGAGGAAGATATACAAAGGGCCCAGAGGCATATGAAAGAATGCTCAACATCGCTAGTCATCAGAGAGATGCAAATTAAAACTGCATTAAGATACCACCTCACACCTGTCAGAATGGCAATCATCGACAAATCAACAAACAACAAGTGTTGGCGAGGATGTGGGGAAAGGGAACCCTGGTGCACTGTTGGTGGGAATGCAGGCTGGTACAGCCACTATGGAAAACAGTATGGAGTTTCCTTAAAAAACTAATAATGCTCCCAGGGCTACGCCTGTCTGAGCGTCGCAAAAAACCAAACCAAAACAAAACAAAACAAAAACTAATAATGGAACTGCCTTTTGATCCAGCAATTCTGCTACTTGGACTACATCCGAAGAATCCTGAAACACCAATTCATAAGAACCTATGCACACCTATGTTCATAGCGGCACAATTTACAATAGCCAAGTGCTGGAAACAGCCTAAGTGCCCATCAGTGGATGATTGGATCAAAAAACTTTGGTACATTTACACAATGGAATACTACACAGCAGAAAGAAAGAAGGAACTCCTAACCTTTGCAACAACATGGATGGCACTAGAAAGTATTATGCTTAGTGAAATAAGCCAGTCAGTGAAGGCAAATACCATATGATCTCACCCATTACAGGACAATAATGAACAAAACAAACAACAAGCGAAACAGAACCAGATATATGAATACAGTGAATAGGCCTTCAGTGGGCAAGAGGAAGGGAGGGTGGGAGGAGGGGGGAGGAAGAGGCAAAGAAGGGGAGCAGTTTAGACAAGAACATAGTATGGAAGAACCATGGACATGGACAACAGGTGGGATTGACTTTGTTGGGGGTGGGTGGGAAAAAGCACAGAGGGGAGCAAAAAGAAGATGGATGTAATACAACAACAATAAAATTAAATTAAAAAAAAAGAAATATCAAAGAAATAAAACAAGACCCAAACAGCAATGGCCCATTTTGGAGAGATGAAAAGGACTCGGTCTGACAGGATGTGGGACTGAGAGAGGGGTGGGTGGGGGCCAGGTGGGACCATTGTCACCAACAGGAAAATAGCCTGTCAGGGCAGTGGGGGGAAAAGTGAGTTAGTCTGTCTTAAGCTCTTAAAAGGCCCCAGGGCACATCACCCATGCTTCGTGGGTGCATGATGGGGAAGTAAGGCAGGCCTGGATCAACTTGTGCGGTGCAGTGCGTTTCTGGCGGTGATGGGGCAGGACAGTGGACGGTGGGAGTTACTCTCTGTGAGGGGAACCTGAACAGCCAGCATCTGGAGCCAGAGCTCAACAGGGGCCCTTGGAAGGTGGGAGAAGGCTGTGAAAGCCGTGGGTGGGGAGAATCCCCAGGAATCAGCAGGGCTTAGTTCACACCCTGGCCTCTTCCGCCTCACAGGCCGTGGTTGACTGTGTGGTTTGCCATGGCTCAGCCCTGTTACTCGGGGGAGGACAGGAGACCCCAGAGAGACCACTGTGCCACCGTCCATGCATGGCAGCGCAGATGGGGAGGATGTAGGCTGGGTTGCAGGAGCCGAGCTTCTAGAAGAGCAGCAGGAAGAGCAGCCCTCCCCACACGAGGGGTGACTGTCAGGAACCTTCCACTTGCCTGAAAATGACATCATTGAGTGGGAGAGAGAAAGAGTGTGGTTGTGGGTTACATCTGCCGATCCACAACAAGGCTGACGTCAGTCAGAGTAACTTCAGTTAATGGGAACACAAGCCTCCTGCTGTGAGATCAGCCATCATCCGCCATGTCCTGTCACCACCCTACCTTCTTGGCTGTTTTGGGACAATCAGGAGCCTGGCATTTCATTTGCACATAGGAGGTGCTGGAAGGGGACAGGCCCTTCAAGTGGATGCTGTGTGATCTGGCACTGTGGGCAGGAATGAGAATTCTTTTCCTTTTTTAAGTATATTTTATTGATTATGCTATTACAGTTGTCCCAATGTTTTTCCCCTTTGCCCTCCTCTGCTTGGTACCTCCCTTCCCTCCAACAATCTCTTAGTTCATGCCCATGGGTCATGCCTGTAGGTTCTTTGGCTTCTCCATTTACTCTACTATTCTTTTTTTTTTTTTTTTTTTAAGATTTTATTTCATTATTTTTAGAAAGAGGGGAAGGGAGAGAGGCAGAGAGGGAGAGAGACATCAATGTATGGTTGTGTTTTATCTGCCTCCAGCCACAGACCTGACTGGAGACCTGGTTTGCAACCTGGTTATGTGCCCTGGCTGGGGAATCGAACCTGCGACCTTTTGGGTTCACAGGCCAGCACCTTATCCACTGTGCTACCAGCCAGGGGGTACTCTACTATTCTTAATGTCCCTCTATTTTGTACCATCCAGTTATGCTTCTTGGTCCCTGTACCTTTACCCTCATTCTCCCCCTTCCCCCTTCCTGCTGATAACCCTCCAGATGGTCTCCATATCTATGAGTCTGATTCTGTTCTGGTTGTTTGCTGAGTTTGTTTTTGAGATTCATTTGCTGATAGCTGTGAGTTTGTTGTCATTTTACTGTTCGTAGTTTGACCTTCTTCTTTTTCTACACTGTGTCCCTTAAACACTTCATATACTACAGGCTTGGTGATGATGAACTCCTTTTGTTTTACCTTGCCTGGGAAGCACTTTATCTGCCATTCCATTCTAAATGATAGCTCTGCTGGATAGAGTAATCTTGGTGGAAGGTTCTTGCTTTTCATCACTTTGAATACTTCTTGCCAGTCCCTTCTTGCCTATAAAGTTTCTTTTAAGACATCAGCTGACAGTTTTATGGGAACTCCTTTGTAGGTAATGCTCTTCTTTTTCTTGCTGCTTTTAAGATTCTCTCTTTATCTTTAAACTTTGGCACTTTAATTATGATGTGTCTTGGTGTGGTCCTTTTAGGGTCCAAGTTGTTTGGGACTCTGTGCTTCCTGGATTTGTATGTCTATTTCCATTGCCAAATTAGAAAAGTTTTCCTTCATTATTTTTCCAAGTAAGGTTTCAATTTCTTGTTCTTCTGCTTCTCCTTCTGGCACCTCTATGATTTGGATGTTGGTACATTTAAAGTTGTCCCAGAGGTTCCTAATCCTCTCCTAATTTGTTTCAATTCTCGCTTCTTCATTCTGTACTGATTGTTTATTTCTTCCTTATGTTCCAAATTGTTGATTTGAACCCCAGCTTCCCTCCTTTCCCCATTGAGTTCATGTGGATTTTCCTTCATTTCACTTAGCAAAGCCTTTACTTCTCCCCTTATGTGTTTGCTGTACTCAATCATATCTGTTAAGTCTATGAGCATCATTATCACCAGTGTTTTGAACTCTGCCTCTATTAGGTTGGCTCCCTCCTTGTTGCTTAGTTCTCCCACTGGAACCTTGATCTCCTCCCTCTTTTGGGCCATATTTCTCTGTCTCGGCAACTTGACAGACTCCTGTGTTTGCCTTTGTGTCTTAGGTAGAGCCATCGCACCTGTTACATTGTAAGGGGTGAAGTCATAGGTATTTGTCAGTACTGGGCAACTGGTTTCCCAGGCTTGTGATGCTGTAGGTGCAGGAGGGGTCTTAGAGGGAACAATGCTTCTTGCTCCTTTCCCAGTCACTTCACCTGCTTCCCATATGTGACTGGTACTCCTCTAGCTATTGTTCTGGTGATGGTTCCCAGAGTGGGTGAGTTTGCGGACATTCTAGAACCGTGGGGGCCTCTAAACAGACTCTCCTGAGAGATTGGCAGTTTCTTCCATTGCCCCAACCCCTATTGGCCAGAAGCAACAAGGCTGTATTTTCCTGGTGCTGGAACTGCGTGGTCTGGCCTGGGACTGGGGTCGCTCTCTAGGTGTCCCTCCTGGCTTTTGTAACGTGTAACTGATTGTTCTGCCAGCTGGCTGGCTACTGTCACAGCCACACCTGTGCTCCCTGACCTGCCCCCCCCCCTACCCGTCTGGTTGAATATGATTTCTTTAAATCCTTGGCTGTGAGACGTCCATTTAGCACGATTTTCTGATGGTTCTGGTTGTTTTGTTTTTTTTTTTGAGATCTGGTTGTAATTCTTTTTATGGTTGCACGAGGAAGCAAGGTGCACCTACTGATGCCTCCATCCTGACTGAAAGCCCTTAGGAATGAGAATTATTAAGGACGGGTTTTATTTATTTTATTTTATTGTTGTGGTATTATATTACATCCATCTCCTTTCTCCTCCCAAGGACAGATTTTACAAACACAGCACATCTGTTAGTGGCCCACAAATGACCTATTTAAATCTTCTTATGAGTAGTCATTACTGCTCACCTGTGATTTGCTTTGACCAGTGGTTCTGGATGCTGAATCCAGAGACTTGAGCAGAAGTGATTTGGGGTAGGCTGTACGCACATGTTTCTTTATGTCCCAGGGCTTTTCCTATGTAGCCAGCGTGAGGAAGGCAGGGTCAGGCTGTGTCCTCAGGGGAGAGGAACTAGACATGCCCATGGCACCAACTCTTCATGCCACGCATGCCAGCTGCTCTGCCTGCCACCAGATATGGCCCAGTTGGCTGAAGCAGAATTGGGGTACCCTGGTTGGGCCTGATCCTAGAGCCATCCTGAGGTTACAGCTGGCACAGGGGGTTTACAGCCTGTGCTGGTGAAGAGGGTGGGAGGGGGGAGCCTTTGACACCCCAAACTCATTCTCTGTCTCTTAGGCCTAATAATCCAAGGAGCACACGTTGGGAGATGCTGATGTCATGTATTTCTGAACTGGAGTTGAAGCTAGTTTAGGTTTGTTCATCACCTAACGTGCCCTTTGGATACAGAGATTACACAGACTTTCATGGGCTGTATCGTCTGGTCCATTTCTCACTTTGTAGATACGAAAAAAGGGGCCCAGAGATATTTCTTTCCTTTTCAGAAACAATGAACATGTCCTAAGCGTTCGTTTCCTGGGATAACAATGTCCCCTGATTTGTGGCAGCCTTTGGTGCTTCTGGTTTACAGAAGCGCCACCCTGGTTTCTGTTCGGGTCGTCACACAGTGTGTGCTCTGGGCGACATGTCTGTTTCCACCACAATGACCTCCCTTTAACTTGATTATCCCCATAAAGACTGTATTTCCACACAAGGTCACATTCTAAGGTACTGAGATGAGGACTCCAACGTAAGAATCTGAGGTCAGGAAGGGGACACCGTTCAGTGTGTCATAATTTGGTGTTAACTTCATGTCCTGGAGTCTAACCCTCAGCAGGCATGAATAAGTGACATGGATGGATGGCATGTAATTGCACTGCTGGCACCGTGCATGCTGGCTGGCCCCTAACCTGAGTCAGAAACACTTGCTGGTGGTTTGCATTCTTCTTGGGGCACAGTGCCAGCTCTTTCCCACCGAACCCACCTCAACCCCTGTGGATGATTTTGCTTTATTCGTCATCTGTCCCACCTGTGTAGGTCACATGTACACCTTTTCCTATGCATCCTCTGTGGTGCTACTCAGGAATATGGCTGGACACATTTTACTCATTCTTTGCTGGATCACAGAGCCTGAGATGTGACGGGCACTGATTTTCTGTAGAAGATGTTAAATGTCGTTGTGAGGGAGGGATAATGAGTTCTTTCAGCTGCATGATTACTTTTCTGCAATTGAAGTAATGCGCTTATTAAAAGCAGGTGAGAGGCATGTTTTTTCCTTTGCATGAGAGTAACTATATTTGTAGGTAGTCATAAGCACGCGGTATAGGCAATGTCACATTTTCCTTTCTTACTACAATATCATAAGCATTTTGCATAAGGAGTGAATATGATGTAATCAAAATAAGAATATTGT
Source organism: Noctilio leporinus (assembly GCA_004026585.1). Lineage (NCBI taxonomy): Eukaryota > Metazoa > Chordata > Mammalia > Chiroptera > Noctilionidae > Noctilio > Noctilio leporinus. Next base: position 5,837 of record PVIW01010833.1, read on the forward strand.
AGTTAAAAGTTTTAAGGCTAAGTGCTGTTCCAAGCACTTACCTGTATGAACTAATTTAATTTTCAAACCACGCTCTGTCAGATGTACTATTATGATGCCTATTTTACAGAGGCAGAGAAGAGTTGAATAATTTATGTAAGATCCCAGAACTGTGAAGCAACAGAGTTATGATTTGAACCACCCAGGTGGTCTGACCTTGGACGGCCTGCTTATAGGCACTTCCGGCCTCACTGTGCATGATGGAACTAGGGAGACCTACTAGGCTCCCGTTCTGCTACTTAGCTGTGTCACCTAGTTACCTGACCTCTCTCAGCCTGTTCCCTTCTTTATAAAATGGGTGTAATAATACCAGTCTCCTAGCACACAGTAGGTGCTCAGTAAGTATCTGGTTAGCATTGTACTTAGATTGCTCACCCAGTCCAAAGCTTCTCTCTTTGCCTTAACTCAGGCCTGATTTGAAATTTTGATCATGTAGCTGTTACCTGAGCAGGTGGATGTCTTGGGCAGGGTCCTTTTAAGATGATGGCGCTGTGCATTTCACATGGACACCTTGCCCCCTTGTCCACCCTGAGGGGCAGCTTCAACTAAGTTCTCACTTCCTGGTACACACAGGCTGGGGTCCCTGGTGGCGGAGGGTTGGGTCTCTCACATCAGGATGCATCTAGCCAGGGTGGGGAGGCTGTGTCTGCTTATGTCAGGTTCCCCAACTAGTGTGCTCTTGAAGTCCCCTCACCTGGCTTGGGTGGGGCAGAGGCCCATCTTTTCCTCCTGACGAGCAGAGGAAGAGAAACAGCTATAGCTCTTCTTTCTTCCACTAATTCCTTTGAAGAAATCTCTTCCTCTTATGAGTTAAAGGTGGGATTAGGGCCCTTGCATAGCTGTTCTCAGCACCTCCTGGGGAGGCCACCCAGGCCACTGTCCCCAGCTAGGGGCCACAATCAGAACTCTTAAGACTCTAAGAAAGCATCCCATCTCAAATCCTGTTATGTTTTATTCTGTGCCACAGAGTTACTTAGAAAGTTTCCCTAGTATGGGACTGAGATCGATGCCACCTTAGAAATAGGTAAATAGACACACTAACCCCTGGAAGGTTAGAAAAAAATGTGGAATCCCAGGTAAAGCTGGTGAGGGTCTTTAAAAACCATAGGTCATTTCTTCCTTTGTTTCGATGCCTGAGGCAATTTTGCCTAAAACTAGGACCTGTTCTACTCCCACGTGGTGCATCACTTCCTCAACTCTTTTGCTGGTTGAAATACGGCCGCAGTGAAAGTCCAAGTGCTCATCCTACTTCCCCTGGCCCCTGGTACTGTTGTTTTCACACAACAGTACATCTCTGCTTCCAGACCAGACAGACCCCACAGGACACACTGCCCTGTGTTGTTCCACTGAGCACGTGATAAGAGTCCAATCCTATTGCAAATGCCACCCAATTCAAAACCAAAACCAAAAAGATGCTTTATCTCTGAAGGCCTATTAACAGATCATTGATTTCTTTGAAGTGGAACAGGGCTTTCAAAAATCAAGTTCTGCATTGGGTTACCCGGAGCAATGGTGGGGCTGGGTCACACGGTTTTTAACCTGTGCAACGCCAAGCGTGCTGGTCTGTCGCTAGGGCTGCAAAAAGTAGACTATGAGGCCAAGCCGAAAATTCTCAGTCCCTTAAAAGCCAGAATGCAATTGTAGGTAATGACTGATGCTAATAAGAGGCCCAAGAAATTGTGCCTCAGTTTGTATCTGTTCACCAAAGAAACAGAACTCTTTTGTTCCAAGGACACATATTTTGTGTCCTAGGTGGGACTCTACTGTGGCCTTGACCCTCACGTGCCATCCGTGCCTTCTCTTTAGCTCTCGCACATCCTGACCTTCTGACAGAGAGGCCTGCGGGCACCTTGTCTCCTAAACTTGGTGCCACCAGCACTTCCTCAGAGGGTGGCCTGACATTGCCAATCCTGGCAGCTGCAAAAGGGAGTTTGGGCCCAGACTTGCCAACTTGGTGTCATCCGAGCTGAGGGGGATGAGAGAAATCATGTGTGTGATCTGAGTGGAAGAGTTGGGACCAGCATCACCGCCCCCCACCATGGCCCTAGTACGTGCCTAGTGGTGCTTCTCAGTCGGTAGCAGTTGGCTGGCGCCAGTTGCTGCTGGGCCTCTTGTTTTGCCTAAATCTAGGGAGATTTTAGGCTTTTCCACATTCTAAATCGTAACAATCTGGCGGGCTAGCGTGGGCAAAAGCCACTGGAACAAAACTGGGAAATGGAGCGTTGCTCTTTTCGTCAAAAGGACTGCGGAGAGGTAGTTGGCAGAATGCGGTCGGGCAGCCGCATCGCCTTGGCAGGGCACCGTCCCCGGGCCACCTGCAAACCTGAGGCAGCCCCGAGCTCGGTAACAGCTCTTGCTGTGGGTGATTGCTGCCTGCCATGAGTCAGCGCAGCAGGCCCCTGCCTGCCCTTCGAGCTGCTCCGTCTCCCTGCAGGCTCGGGCACGCTCTGTGCGACAGATGGGCATGTCCTTCGCTGCCGGAACGCTCGGGGGAAAATCAGAGAGTTCTGGCTTTAGGACATTCTCAGCAGGTCCTTGGTTCTTCCCTGATACGAAGTTTAGAGAATGCGGAACCAGGGCAACCAGGTGAAACTAGAAAACTCTCCAGAGCTTGTGCTTGGAGTTTTTCATTCTACCAGTCCAGACAGACCCGGGGCGCTTTCTGATCCCCAGCTGTCTGGGCATTTGGAGGCGGGGGAAGGAACCTCAGGGCTTGGCGTTGCTGGAATGGAGGTCGCCTCTTCAGTTCTGTGACCTTATCGCCAGTCTCTGGGCCTGTGCCCCTCGCACTCCTGGCCCCTCCACCTCCCATTAGCCTGTGGAGTTGCCGGTGTCCGCTCTAAGGAGGTGATGGACAACGCCACCTTAGAAAAGGGTGAATAGATACACTAACCACGAGAAGGTTAGAAATAAGCATGTGATCCCAGGTAAGGTTGGTGAGGGTCTTTAAAAGCCATAGAGCTTTTCTTTCTGTGTTTTGATGCCTTGAGGCAATTTTGCCTAAAACAGGTAGTGAGCTGATTATACTTCCATTTGGCACATCACTTCCTCAAGGTGGGTCATCTTCCTTTCTCTACATTAAGCTGATTATCCCAGACCTGGCCTTCCTGCTCTCTGCTCGAGGATCCACGCCTTCTCAGAGTGGCCCCTCTCTGGATCAGACCCCCCACCCCTGACCTGACCTCATTCCTTGCTCCCTGGGCCCGCCCAGCAGGCATTGCGGTGGAGCTGCGCTGGTTGGGGTGGAAGCTGCCTTGCGGAGCCCTAACTGGGATTGATTGTTAGAGAAAAATAACAAGATGTGCTCCCCACCTTCCCACCCCCACACAGATATTCCCGCTACCCAGCCGCAGTCATCATTTCAGGGCCTCGAGAGCTTTTCTCTGTAATGAACCTCTCAGAAATGAAATTTCAAAAAAAATCATAGTCCTTCGATTTGAGGTTGGCTACCAGTGCCTCTGTCTGACATCTTTCTACTTTTGGGCCTGGTCAGAATAAAATATTTGCGCTAAGACTTGTACAGGTTCAAGGGCAAAATGCCTGCTTTCTGGCCCTCAGTCGCTGTTTCCCTAAGAACCACTGAAGGGAGGTTGATTTATGAATCATTCAGTTGCACAGTCCTCCATTCTGTCAGCTCTGATGTTTGACTTCGTGGGTTCTATTCTCATTACAAAGCACATTTACATGCCTGTTCTCTTTGAGTCCCATTTAGTACTCTATAGAGTGTAATGCCATCGAATTCCACTTAAAACTTCTGGTTGGTGTAGGGGTGGGAGGTAGCCACCTCATGCATGCTTGGGGTATAAATTGATAAAACTTCCAGAAGATTATTTGTCAGCCTCTCTGACTTGTGGATCCAGCAATCCCACCTGAGGACTCAGTCCCACAGAGGTCATAGCCGAGTGTGTTTGAACTGGAGAAGGTCACTTACATGCCCATTGGGAAGCGGGTGAATAAACGCTGGCACTGTGATGGGGTGCAATGCTACGAAACCATAAAAAAGAGGTGCGACCGCTGACCTCACATTAATGCAGCAATATGTCATGATTACTTATTAAAGGCATTAAGCCAAAGATGTAGGCTAATATGGTTCGGGGCTAAAGCGATCACTGTGTGGGTTCCTATGACTGAGGAATCCGTGAGGATGTGCCCTGGATTGTAGCCTGGAACCTCCAGGAGGAAGCTGGGGCCAGAGATGGAGGGAAAAAGATGTTCACATCTCTTGTTGCTTCTTAAAGAACAACATGATTTTGAACCATGTGTTTTTGGTATTTTTTCAAATGAAAAAAACGTACTGAGATGAATGATCCACCATTTGGATGGTGCTTGAGCTTGATATGCTTTTCACATTTTGGCACTTGATTTTTTTTTTTTTTAATAAAGATTTTATTCATTATTTTTAGAAAGAAGGGCAGGGAGGAAGGAGGAAAGGGAGAGAAGCATCAGTGTATGGTTGCCTTTCACCTGCCTCCAGCTAAGGAACTGGCGGGAGACCTGGCTTGCAACCTGGTTATGTGCCCTGGCTGGGAATCGAACCAGCGACCTTGGGGTTCTCAGACCAGCACCTTATCCACTGAGTCCCAGCCAGGGCTACGTTTTGGCCCTTGAAACCGAGCAGCTTTGTTCAGCTCACACAGAACCAACCACACACTATAGGAAGGTTCTACACTTAAACAATGAGTCCACAGCCTGGGTTCATGACCGCATTTCCTCATGGCGCCCTCCGTGGGCCTGGGTGCCGGCAGCACTGTCCCTCCCATGACCATGACTGAAGGCAGGAAGCCCAGGGAGACTCTCGCCTCTGTAGGCTAATATCACACCCTCGTGGTCTGTGTGCCTGCCACATGCAAACCATAATCCCCTGTAAAGTGCTGGTGGTGTTTTTGAACAATAACCAACGATCCTTTACACAAAAAGGGAAACCACCTGCTTTCATCTCTGGAACCAGAGCAAAGGTGTGAAATTACACTTGAGCTCAGGCGCAGCAGTTGCGACTGACCCCCACTTCACCTCCTGGAGCAGCAGGGCCTCCCTGTAATCGGATAGAAAACTCGTTGAAGAGAAGAAAGAACTAAATGTACACAAGCCTGCAGGTTTGCTTTTATCCTAGCAAAGCGTTGTAGCATTTAATTCAAATTTCGGTTTTACTTCTATATGTCATTCTTTTATCCCAGTTAAGCCCCAAGCCCATTCCCTGAGGTCTCACTTGAATCCTGGCTCACCTCTGTGCCCCTTGGCATCTGTCCATGCCCATTTAACACGTTACTCCCTATGGCGTTGATATCTGTCATGTCGTTGTTCCATGAATGGATTGTAACCTTGAGGTGGCCTGGTGTATCTCCTTTCACCCCACAGTCCAGGACTGGAATGGTTCCTGGCATGAAGTAGGTACTTGATAAATGTACCCTAAACTAAATTCCATTCTAAAAGCCAGTTTCTGGAAAGAATCAGTTTTCCATCTGTATATTAAACTTCAATAAAAAGTAAAATTAGCCCTGGCCGGGGTGGCTCAGTGGATTGAGCATCGGCCTGAGAACCCAAGTGTCGCTGGTTCGATTCCCAGCCAGAGCACATAACCAGGTTGCAAGCCAGGTTTCCAGCCTGGCCGCCAGCTGGAGGCAGGTGAAAGGCAACCATACATTTAAAAAAGAAAGAAAGGGAAAAAAAAGTAAAGTTAAGTGCAAGCAGTTATTACAATACTGGTAATTAATTTGCAGAGAAAGAACTGAGTATAAATTGCTCTAGAAAGACCTGACAGTATATATACCCTGTTATTGTCACATGCCTCAGTGTTTAAAATCTTATTTTCAAAGCTGTTTTTATTTTTTCCTTTTTTGAATTTTTATTTCTCTACTTTTGTTTCAATCTCTTGTTTTCTCTCTCTTTGTCTCTCTCCCTCCACCTCCCTGTGTCTTTCTCCACTTTTTAAATTTTAATTTTATTGTTGTTGTATCAAAGCCATTTACTGAAGTGCTTTTATTTATATTTTAAAATTGATTTGAGAAAGAGGGATAGAGAAACATTAATCCATTATTCCACTTATTTTTGCATTCATTGGTTGACTTTTGTACATGCCCTGTCAAGGGATCGAACCCACAACCTTGGTGCATCAAAATGATGCTCTGACCAACTGAGCCACTCAGCCAGGGCTCCTAAAGTACTTTCGTCAAGCCCAGAGGTCAGGTTTTAGTGCTGGTTGCCCTCCAGGAAGATGCTGGTTTTCTGCGGTGACTGGCTTGGTCCCCCTGGTCCCTTGAGCATGAAGTCACTTGCAGGCGTCAGTTCTTCTCAAGCTCTGCCTACAGTTTTAGTTACAGCTGCAGGGTGAGCTGGGTGACTTGCTTGCAATCTTCATGGTGGTTTCCAAGCAAAGTTGGCCTGTCCCCCCTTCCGCCTCCCAGGCTATTGGGAGCTCTTCCACTCAGGCACCCTCCTCTTCATTTGCAACATAATGAAGGTGGAACCCTGTGTCTGCTAAGGATAGAGACTTGATGATGGAATAATGGAACACAGCAGGAGAGAGATGGCCCCCCTTCCCACCAGTCTCTCAGCATCTTGGCCCTCAGTCCGGCCCCATGTGGGCTGCATGTGGGTGGGGTACACTTTCACTCTGAGTGCAGAGGGCCCCCACGGTGTTTCCCTGGCCCTGGGGTCTCCTGGAACCCCTTGTGAAGCCAGCAGGTGTAATCTGCTGGGGGTGGGGGTGGGGTCTCCAGCACCCTATGCTTTCAGCTCCCTGAGCAAAGATGGGACCAAACCAGAGTGCAGAATTAGTGTAACCAGCCCACTTCAGGCAGCAGTTAACACATATCCTCCAAAATCAGGTAATTCCCTTGCAGTGGGGAAGTTTGACAAAATGGGGGTTGTCTTTCGTCCACTTGAGTGGACTAAATATATATATATATATAATATATAAAATATTGACAAAATGGGGGGTTGTCTTTAGTCCACTTGAGTGAACTAAATATATATATATGTGTGTGTGTGTATATATATATATATAATATATATATAAAAAATATTGACAAAATAGGGGGTTGTCTTTAGTCCACTTGAGTGGACTAAATATATATATATATGTATATATAATATATATAAACGATTGGTATATAACTGTGATAACCTCAAATTTACCAAGGAGGGGAGAACATTTTTTATTGTGGTGAATACATATATCATGTGCTTGCCGTCTGGGCCGTTCCTGAGCGCACAGCTCTGTGACATTCAGTAGCCGTCACCACCATAGCCTCCAGAGCTTTCTCCTCTTTCCATGCTGCACCTTTGTCCTGTTAAACGTGAACTTCCCCTCCCTCTCCCCCAGCTCCTGGTAATCCCTGTTTTACTTTCTGCCGGTCCCAACGGGGCTCGCCTGGGTCCCTCACATACATGGAATCGTATCATAGTTGTCCTTCTGTGACTGGCTTATTTCACTTAGCATAACGTCCTCAAGGTTCATCCATGTGGTAACAGGTGTCACAATTTCCTTCCTTTTTAATGTATTCCGCATTTTGCTAACCCAGTCCTCTGGCGGTGACATTGGGCTCTTTCCATCTTTTCCCTTACCTCGACCTTCCTCATCATGGGGACAATCTTGGCCAGATGGTGACTTTGTGAAAAACATTCCTCCAGATGGCGCAAAATGAAGTCAAGCATGCAGTGTTATGTAGTCTTAAAGGGAAGTTCACATTCAACCAGGATCTCAGCCATACCACACACGCTGTAGAGATGAATGTCTGCATCGTCACGCCGCCCTAAGGTCCCATTTCGGTTCCTTGTGGCCAGTTCAGGGCACAGAGTGTGACGGTGGCATCAGGGTGTCCCAGCCGCTCCTTCCGGAGCCGCGCCATGCTCACTGGTCTCCCCCTGACCTAGTGTGGAGCCTAGCATCGTGGAGCTTCTGGATTTCACCTTGTAAAAGTAGAAAGTCTTTGTTCTTCCAAAGGCTTCCTTGCCCTGGTACCGACCATGACAGGTGTGGGGGTGCCGCCAGCGCTTTGTTCCAGCAGAGAGTGGCAGAGGCTCCCCCAGAAACAAGAAGCGTTTAGATTAGTGAGGGGGGAAATCCAGCTGGTGGGAGGTAGGAAGGTGAAAGAAATTAGACTCATAATTAGACAAGTGTGTTTACATTGCTGAGACACGGGCATTTGGGAGCATGGAATGAGGAGAGAGGCATTTTAGAAGTGAAGCGAAGAAGACTGTTTACATTGTTGGACACCGGGATCTGAGAACACAGGGCACGTAAGGTCGGTTTCTCATCTGTCAGCCGCCTCGCTGTACAATCAGGGAATGGAGACCAGTGTTGGGACATCATGTACCTGATGTGAGGCAGCTGGCGGGAAACTGGGGCTTTTGACCTGACACTGGAGTTTTCTGCAGCGCAAAGGGTGGAGGAGGGCATGGTAGCTGCCAAGAGAGATTTGAGGTGTACAGAGATGGGGTTAACATCAGCATCGGCTGGGGCCACTCTCTGCTGACTTGGTTGTAAACACACACTCCTGCACACATGTCCACGCGCACCCTCCAAGGTCAGAGCACACCCTCCCAGGGTGACGAAAATAGAACTCCATCCTACCAGGAGAGACACGCTTCCCTCGTGAGATTTGGACTCTGCTCTTTTCTAAGTTTCTCTTTGCTGCGTTGCAGAGTATGTTTAAAAAGGCCACAACACACCCTGGCTGGTAGCACAGTGGATAAGGCGCCGGCCTGCGTGCGAACCCAAAGGTTGCGGGTTCGATTCCCCAGCCAGGGCACATAACCAGGTTGCAAGCCAGGTCTCCAGTCAGGTCGGTGGCTGGAAGCAGGTGAAAAGCAACCATACATTGATGTCTCTCTCCCTCTCTGCCTCTCTCCCTTCCCCTCTTTCTAAAAATAATGAAATAAAATCTTAAAAAAAAAAAAAAAAAGCCACAACACAAAGGAAAGAAGTATCACCTAGACCAACACGCAGTCCACCCAAAAGCAGATTGAGAAACCAAAGAAGGAAAATAACCCACAAGATGAAATAAAAATTAAACAGGTCGAATATCGTTGCATGCATCCATAACGTTTTTAAAAAAATAGGGACCGCAATTCATTTGACAAACATTTGTTGAGCATCCTCTGCAGGTGGGCAGTTCTGGGTGCCGGGGACCCAGCCAAGGGACCCCAGAAATAGACTCCCACTCCGGAGCGAGGCACAGAGTTCATGACCGTCAAAATGTCGTTCTTAACATCCCTCACTCCCCACCCCTGCTCCAGGTTTCAGTGGACATTTAACTAAGTGGGAAAATCGGTAATTCCTCCATTTATACATGGGTATGATTTTAACGACGGATGCTTTTTGGTTTCCAGGGAGAAGAAAATGGCTTTGCCGACAGCACTGGAGATCCCCTTGCAGGTAAATGATTGACGTAGACCTGGCTACCGTGACAGCTGGAGTGGCTGCGTTCAAGATGGCCTGAGACTGCGTTTCTCATGAACCACAAACGCCTCTATTACAAACTAGAGACACTTTCCGGCCACATGCCTTCCAAGAGGATTTTCTCTGCATTCACCCTGCCTTGCTTGTGAGGGGTTCAGCCGGGTTCTCAGTTGGACAGGTTAGGTTCGGGCTCCCTCTGGGAGCGGCGGTGTTGGTAGAGAAATTGGGGGGTGACTTGGGCAGATAGAGGCAGCAGTAGGTCACGCACAGGGCCAGCCCAGCCATCCTGTACTCTGTCTCTGTGCTCAGGCACTTAGGGGCCCCCATGGCCCCTCCCCAGCCCTGTCCTGCTTTTAATGTGTTTAACCAAAGCATGATTAGCGTGCCCGCCACCCCCTTTTTAATTTTTAAGACAGAAGCTTTGGCAATGTTTCGATTTCTTATTAATCTTAGGGGAGAATATGGAATGAGCACTAAAATAAGCTCCCAAGCCCTGGCTGGTGTGTCTCAGTGGGTTGAACACTCTCCTGTGAACCAAAGGGTCACTGGTTCAATTTCCGGTCAGGGTACCGGCCCAGGTTGGGGAGCTTTCAAGAGGCAACCGATCCGTGTTTCTGTCACACTTTGGTTTTTCTCTCGCTCTCTTTCTCCCTCTTTATTAAAGAGCTAATGTGTCTCAGGCCTTGTGGCAAAAGTACAGTTGTGGGAGACAGAGATTCTGATTCTGATTCTGGAAATCAAGGGGGAAATTGGGCCATATGGTCCTCCGGGGGAGTCCTACAGCAGCTCTCATGGGACAGGCCCGGTGACCAGGGTCCCATGCAGACACCCCACTGGTACTCGCCTGTCTTGGGCCTCTGGCCTCTGAGAACTCTGCAGTGGACACCGGCCCACGTGAGAAGCATGTGGCTGGATCACCTGGAGGACGGGTAGCATCTGGCTCTGATTTTATTTTCTTCCCTCTGTGTTACACTGTATTTCACATACTTGGCAACTGTCAACCTACTTTTCCTCCACCCTCTATTTTAAAAATTCTAACACGAATGGGTATCAGGAAAATCTGCTCCCCAAACTTCACCTGCATACAGCTGTGTCTGTGCTGTAATCTCAGACACGGCGACAATCACTCGGCCGTAAATGGTTGGCCCTGCCCTGGGTGGTGAGAACCTGCCCTTTTTCCCACATGCTCATCTGAATTTTTCGATTTTCTGTGGCAAGCACGCAGATCGCTCTTCTAATGTTTAAATCTTGATTGGAACTTTTCGAAGACACGAATGTAAAACGGCCGCTAAAATGAAACTGAAGCAAGTAAGATATTTAGGGGTATCTATAAACCCTTTAAGAGCCCTTACAAGTTAAGGTCATTGTTGATTAACAGAGGAACCCCGTTTCAGGGTGCCTCTGAGAATTTTACCTGTGTCCAGATGAAATGCAAGGCTTGCGGGGAGAATGAGCTTTTCCTGGTGACAGCAGGTGGTGGCACTGAGAGGAGGCCCCACTTGGTCCAAGTCGCCACCACACGCGCAGTGGCCGGTGTTGGCTTTGTTTGGGCGAACTGGCCAACGCAGACTAGATATGTTTCATCTTTGAATGAGAGTAGCCGTTTCATGGTTTTATATACTAGCACGCACTTAGCATCATCTGAGCACTTTCCAGACGTGCTTAGATGGGCCTGCTCCTGACACTCTGTGAATAGGTCCAGCCAGTTCTTCCCCAGGAGGATGTGAACACGCAGCCCTGAGTCACATGGCCAGAGCTAATCAGCAGCCCTGAGTGGGATCCCAGCCCTGGCCTGGCCCTGCCACTCACAGCTGACCCACCAGGCTGCCTGTCCCGGCCAGTGCGTCACCTGTGTGTGTGTGTAACACCCACTGGGTGTTTGAATGTCTCGGGGCTGAAGCTCAAACTGAGTCTTCAGCTTGAACAAGCCGCATCCAGCCACTGCCCCCAGGCAGCCGTTCCCAGAAGTTCCTGTCCCCAGTCAGGCCCCTGGCCTTAACTCAGCCTTGCTACTATTGATTCTTGTCACTTGAAAACCGTAGTTTATCTGCAATCTGGTTTGTACCAGGTGAAGATGAGCAGGATGGGAGGGTGCAGGATGGAGGAGTTAGGCAGAAGAAATGACAGCTGACCAAGGTCATCAAGGAAAGAAAGAGAAAGTCGTTAAGAACCACTACCACTAGGCCCCTTGGTGGAGCCCCTGGGTAGAGAAGCCGACACCCAGCATAGGCAGCTTCTGTATATCCCTGTCAAGGAGACATTCAGGTTTTACAGTCTTCATGCAAAGTTTCAAAATGAAAAAAAAAACAAAACATGGGACATTAAAGGAGTAAGGCTCAGATGTAAAAATAAATCCCCCAAACTGGAAAACATGAAACCTCTCCTCCGGCCCTCCCTTGGTGGTGAATTCCACACGGCCCATCGACACCTTCCGCCACCTGCTATTAGCAGCAGCCAGGTTTTCCGGGACAACTTTCTGATAACCCTGTGTCACCCAGCCTAGTCACACCTCATTTCCCTGCAGAATTGTTTCCAATTAGGTCCATAAAGTGACACTGTGCGGATATGCTTGTGTGATGTGCCTTCACAATTCAAGGTCACTGAATTTTAACCCGGGTCCCCTCTCGTTTCTTCTTCTTCTTCTCCTTCTTCTTTTTACGTGCTTTCCAACATTCCAGTTTTGTTTGATGATAAAATTGAGACAGCTTGCTTTAGCAGCCTGGAGCCATTTAATTTGTCAGACTGCTTGGTGCTGCCGCCAATGCGGTGTCTCCTTAAAAAGGTATTTGAGAGAGAAAATGAAATCGCATTGCTTTTCCTCTCGGCCGAGATCAAACGCCCACCAAAAGCCGTTGAGTCAGTTTCTTAGTAGATGGAAATAATTCTTCATCATATTCCAGCTCCTAGCATGTAACGGACGGCCTCTGCTGAATCATGTGGCATGTGTGCACCCCAAAGATTTATTAAAGCCGCACACTGGCACTTTCAATTTACTTCCAACCACGCTGGGAACCACACCGAGAGAAACATGCATTTACACCCTTAAGAAATGTAGCTGTAGGAGTGTTTGACTCTACTCTGAACACACTGAGATTTTGCGGGCTCCAGATCTGATCATTTATAGACGCCTGGGGTAGAGTTTAGTTTCAAGACCACAATATTTTGCTATTGGCGAAGTTGCCAATAGAAAATGTTTACTCGAGACCTAGTTATCCTGGGGAGCATTCTTAAAAAAAAAAAAACAAAAAAAAACGATCTGAAAGCTGCCAAGGGTACTGAGCCCATCAGAGGAAATCACCGAGTGGTAACGGCTCTTGAAAAACCCACTGTACAAGATAGAACGCCCCCCTCACCCCCGCAGGGAGACCCATTAAGTCAGTCTCTGATCCACTGCCAACTCCCATTCTTTAGGCTCAACTAATCACAACCTTTGTAAATTCTGAATCTTGTTCCAGTGCGCAATTAACTGTTAATTGACTGGTAATTTATAACCTGTGAGCCCCAACGTAGTCGTGAGATGCCACACCATTGGACACGACCTGTTTTCTGAGAGTCGCTTTAATGACTCAGACACACCTTGTCGAAGAGCCCGCTTGGGTCCTGAACTCTTCTCTGAAGTAGAACATGAAAGCTTTGAGAAGATGGGGAGAAGGGCAGAAGCGGCCCAGAGGGGGGAAAAAAGCCCTTTTTCGGTGCAGCAGACATGGCACCTCTCAAAGAGGAGCTGCTGGCACTGCAGAACCCTCAGGGGAGATTTAAAAACTCTCCATGCCCTGCCTTCCCCCCAGACCAGTGAAATAAGGGTCTCAGGACATCAGGATTTTGTCCATCTCTGATTGGGGGCCGGGGGTTGGAGTCCATCTTGCAGACAGGGTTGAGAACCGCTGCTTTAATTAAAAAAAAAAAAAATTTTATTTCTATCCCCTTTATTTTTTATTGTTGACCCTATTACAGATGTCCCCCCATTCCCCCCTTGCTTCTCTCCATCCAGCCCCTCCCCGCATTCACCACATCATTGTCTGTGTCCATGGGCTTTGCATGTACCCATATACTTGGTCTGTCCGGGAAGTATCTTCGGTGAAGACGGTTTTAATTATGTTGACATTGGCTCGATACTTTTGGGACAGACCTCTTACATTCTTCGGCTAATCTCTTCCAGTCCCCGCACCCCTTCCCCTCTGAGATCTGTCAGCCTGTTCCATGGGGCCATGCCTCTAGTTTTACGTTGTTCATTTTGCTCATTAGATTCCACGTACGAGTGAGGTTGACCGGTATTGGTCTTTCTCTCTGGCTTATTTCTGCTTCTAAAAAGGCATTGGCCGGGATTCCTCACCTGCAGCTACCGATTCTTGGTTGCTTGCTCCCCATGAGCTAGGTTGATGCTTCCATGACTGACCTCATTTGAGCCTCTCAACCGCTGAATGAAGTAGGCGCCCCTGCCTCTGCTCAGAGCGAGAACGTGGTCTTAGTAGGCTTCGTACCTGTCCATGTGGCACACCTGCAAGGTGCTGGCAGGTGGTGACACGGGGCAAGCCTCCAGCGCCCCTGCTGTTGGACTGGGGGGCGTACAGCGTACATCTCCTCCATGGCAACCAGCAGACTTTCTTCTGCCTTGTGGGCTCGGCACTGGAAATGGTCCAGTGGGCACGAAAATGTCCAGGTCGTTCCTCAAAGGCAGCCCAGAGGTTTCTAATTTGACTATTTCTCTGTGTCACCCTCTCTGTTCATTTTATTTACTCATTGAACATTATGGAAGTGCCTACAGTGTGCCTGGAATGAAGCAGGGACATCAGACCCTAAAGCCCCTTTGCTCTTGGAACTTACATGCTAGTTGGGACTGACAGACAATAAACACAGGAATCACACACAGCAGGAGTTGCCTTGAACATAAATGAGGGTAATGGCATTTTGCCTGGCAGGGGCAGGTGGCAGCTTTAGCTAAGAAGGTGCACAGGGAACTAAGTGGTGCAAAGGAGCCAACACATAGAGAGCTGTGGAACGAGGACTCCAGGGAGACTAGCTGGTGCCAAGGTCCTGGGGCAGAGCTGAGCTCCGTGTTGTAGGGACAAATGTGGGCCATGCAGAGCTGCAGAGAAGGAGTGGAGCTGAAAGGTGTGAGCAAGGCCAGGCTGCAGGGGAACTCTTCTTCCCCTCTCCTTAAAAAAGCAATTGCAAAACCTAACATCCTTCAAATAACATTTAAATAATATTTTATTGATTATGCTATTACGGTTGTCCCAATTTTTCCCCCTTTGCCTCCTCCGTCAGTACCCCCCTTTCCTCCAGCAATCATGTGTTGTGCATATAGGTCCTTTGGCTTCTCCCTTTATTATACTGTTCTTTACAGCCCCCTGTCTATTCTGTACCTACCAATTATGCTTCTTAATCCTTGTACCTTTTCCCCAATTCTCCTTCTCCCTTCCCCCTCCCAGCTGATAACCCTCAAGATGATCTCCGTATCTATAATTCTGTTCCTGTTCTTGTCATTTGCTTAGTTTGTTTTTTAGATTCATTTGTTGATAGTTGTTTGTTGTTATGTTAATGTTCATAGTTTTGATCTTCTTTTTCTTACATAACTCCCTTTAACATTTCATGTAATAATGGTTCAGTGATGTGAATTCCTTTAGCTTTACCTTGTCTGGGAAGCACTTTATCTGCCCTTCCATTCTAAATGATAGCTTTGCTGGATAGAGTAATCTTGATTATAGGTTCCTGCTTTTCATCGCTTTGAATACTTCTTGCCAGTCCCTTCTTGCCTGCAAAGAAATTATTTTAAGATTTTTTCTTTTAAGAAATCAGCTGGCAGTTTTATGGAAACTCCTTTGTAGGTAACTCTCTTCTAAGGTTCTCCCTTTATCTTTAACCTTTGGCATTTTAATTATGATGTGTCTTGGTGTGGTTCTCTTTGGGTCCAAGTTGTTTGGGACTCTCTGTGCTTCCTGGGCTTGTATGTCTATTTCCTTTGCCATATTAGGGAAGTTTTCCTTCATTATTTTTTCAAATAAGGTTTTAATTTCTTGTTCTTCCTCTTCTCTTTCTGGCACCTTTATGATTCGGATGTTGGTATGTTCAAAGTTGTCCCAGAGGTTCCTAAGCCTGTCCTTATTATTTTGAATTCTTTTTTCTTTTTATTCTGGTTGATTATTTCTTCCTTTTGTTCCAAATTGTTGATTTGAATCCTGGCTTCCTTCCCATCACTGTTGGTTCCCTGTATATTTTTTCTTTATATCACTCAGTGTATATGAGGACTGTCCCGAAAATATCAAGCCAATGTCAATATAATTAAAGCAGTTTGCAGCCAATACTTTCGGGACAGATCTCATAGTTCATTTCTTCTTTTATTTTGTGGTCGTACCCAATGAGTTCTTTGAGCATCCTGATCACCAGTGTTTTGAACTCTGCATCTAACAGATTGGCTATCTCTGTTTTGTGTAGTTCTTTTTCTGGGGTTTAATGCTGTTCTTTCATGAGGGCCATATTTCTTTGTCTCCTCAGCTTGGTGGCCTCCCTGTGTTTGTTTCTGTGTATTAGGTAGAGTTGCTTTGACTCCCTACCTTAGTAGCATGGCCTGTGTGAAAAGGCACCTGTAAATTGTGTGGAGTGCAGCCTGAGATTGGTGCCAGGTCAGGGCCACCTGCTTCACTGCTCGGTGGCCCTGTGTGTGTGTTTGCGGGGGGAGGGGATCGAGCAGGGAACAGTGCCACTGCCTGGCTGCTGGAGATTTGCCAGGCACTTGCCCCCTTTTCAGTCACTTCACCTGCTTTCTGTTTGTGATTGGTGCCTTTCTAGCTGCTGCCGTGGGATTTGAGTACATTCTAACACCATGCAGTCCTTTTTAAGCAGTGAAAATCCAATAGTGTTTTCTGCCATCCCAACTCCTACTTGTTTTTACAACCAGGGATGATGGGAGTTTATCTTCCTGGTGCTTGAACTCTGGGCTGGGTGGTCCGGCCTGGGGTTGGGATTGCTGGCTCCCATGGTGTTCCTCCCAATTTTTATCTACCACACATGAACGTGGGATGGTCCGTTCCGCTACCGCCTCCTTGCCATGCCACTGCCTTTCCACCAAGTCTCTGGGCCTGCACCCTTCTCACTTTTCTGGATGATTGTGGCTTCTTTAAATCCTTGGTTGTCAGACTTTCCATTCAGCTTGATTTTCCGATATTTCGGGGTGTTGTTTTTGAGATCTGGTTATAATGCTTTCTACGGTTGTGTGATGAGGTGAAGCCTGTCTACCTACACCTTTGTCTTGACCGGAAGTCTTCAAATAACATGTATATGAGAGTTGCCAAAAATGCTTTTACATCACTTATCCGACTTAATTCATGAGCTAAAGGAATCATCATCATCGCAATTACAAATGAGGAATCTGAAGTTGTAGGTGCTCATTCTGTGAGAAGCCAAGCTTCAGAGGTTGGGGCACCCAGACTTGATGAGCCCCATGCAACACGAATCCAGAACGGGGTGGTTTGGGGTCACATGAAGGATACAGTGCGGGCCTGGTCAGTCGATAGGCACTTGGTAACAGACACTTACGGAGATGATGCAAAAGCTCCGAGAAACCTGGCCCTTCTTCCTTGATCAGGTTTCCTTAATGTAAGCCAGTTCTCAGACTGGACCCGCAGAGAGCAATCCTCCAGGATTTGGGCCTCTAAAATAAGAAGTTGTTGTAAATTCATGGAGTGGGTCATTCTTGCTTTATATCAGTGGAGAAAACACAAGTCAAGTGTCAAAATGTGGCCAGCAAGGGCCCTAATTGTTAGAAAACCTGAGTACATTTCTGTAGATAATTAACTTGTTTTTCAGTGATCCCTTTCATTCCTTTCCAGATCTAGAATCAATCCATTTTTTTTTTTTAATATTGTATTTATTTTAGAGAGGGAAAGGGGAAAGGGAGAAAGAGAGAGAGAAAAACATCCATGTGTGAAACAATTGATCGCCTCTCACACACCCCCAACTGGGGACCTGGCCTGCAACCCAGGCATGTGCCCTGACTGGGAATCGAACCGGTGACCCTTTGGTTCTCAGGTCAGCACTTAATCCACTGAACCACCCCAGCCAGGGCATCGATCCATCTTTTTATGACTTAAGATCAAGTCTGTGCTCTTTCCACTAATAGCAGTTACTGCCAGCGGCCGCTAACAACATCCTCTTCCCTTTCCAATAATTCTCTATTCAGGGCCTACCACTCACTAGCCAATAATAATGCATCTCTTGTCTCCTGAGGAGATAGCCCAGTTCTCATTCACTCGTACAGCAAACAACTTTGGAATGTCTACTGCACAGCAATAGTGGTCCATTTCCCCCCACTTTTGATGAAAACTTCTGTCTCCTAAGTCTCTCCCCAGGCTGGCTTCTTCCCCGATGTACCACCTGCACCCTGCACATGTGCTGTGACATGACAAGTGTTTACAGCGGGTGGGGCCAATGCATTTGACAGGAAACAAACATGTTTTCCTGCTCAAGGCTGCCAGAGAGCTAATTACAATTTATGGCTCGAAAGGCAGCTTTCAGTTCACTAATGTTGGCAGTTTGTGCCGAGTCCAAGTCTGCAAATGGTGTCATTTGGGCTGTTGAAAATACAAAAGGAAAGAAAACATCAGCAGACTTTGGGCGCATCATTCATTGGTAGTTTTGTCAATGCCATTGTTCAGAGAAAGGCAGTCTTCTCATACACGAGACAGTTTGAAGGAGATTCAAAGAGAAAGCTTCCTGGGGTTTTCCTCTTGAGACTAAAGGAGAAAACACCTCCAATCTTGAAAAGTGCTGTTGGAGAGGTCCTCAGGCACCAGTGCACTTAATTCTGGGCCCAGATGTTATAGTTACTTGATTTTCCTGCGACATTTAAAACTACTTTTAAAGTTTCCAGATAAACACAATCAGCTTCCTGTAGCATCTCGGCTGTGTGTGCAGAGGAAGAAGGGCCTTATGGTCTAGTGACAGTGCCCAGCCAAGGCTGCTGGGAATCGTGGAGGTGACCATCGAGAACCCGTTGGTGATCTCAGGGCTAAGGACAGAGCAAGAGCGCCTCCGGGTTACTCCCAAGGACTGGGCAGTGAGGTAGGCTGGGATCTCACCCAGCCAGGCTGCAAGGGAAGGGATACAGCGGCGAAATGGCAGGATGTGCCTGGGGGTGAGGCTCAGCTGTCAGAAGGAACCTTCAGGGAGGACGCAGCCGGTCGTACAACCAGCAGTGTCCAAGCAACCACAGAGACTTCCAGTGCCAGCCGTATCCAGGGGAGCTGGTGTGATGGGGACAGGGGAGGCAGCAGGTCCACTGATCTTCAAGGTCAGGTGGGGACCTGCTCCGCACTTTGGGGTTTTCCTGCCCCATCACAACAGCACCCTGCAAGCAGTTGGGGTGCAGGGAACTGGGGCCCATCTCTGCAAGGTTTGTGGGAACGAGGCCCGGTCAACTGCTGCTTGAAGCCCAAGAAGATGAAGAACACGGGGAGGCCTTGGAGGAAGTGGGTTTTGAATTCTCCTTCTAGGAGTCTGGGTTTTCAATCCTTCTAGGAATTAAACAGTGAATTAAAAAAAAAAAAAAAGAGGAAGGCCTAGCTGGTGGCTCAGTGGATAGGCACCAGCCTGAGAACCCAAAGGTCGCTGGTTCGATTCCCAGCCAGGGCACATAACCAGGTTGCAAGCCAGGTCTCCAGCCAGGTCTGTAGCTGGAGACAGGTGAAAGGCAACCATATACTGATGTCTCTCTCTCTCTTCTCCTTTCTCTGAAAATAATAAATAAAACCTCAAAAAAAAATAAAGTTAAACAAAAAAAAAAAAAAGAGGAAGGGAAAGTAGCTTCAGTAAGTTATGAAACCAGAGGAGGGTGATTTACTTTTTCCACTAGAGGACCCCTTATACATGTTTGTCATAAAGGAAAGAAAATCAGTAGAGTTGAGGGCTGGAGATGAGGGGGAGAGAGGTGTTTGATGAAACAAATCTTGGAGAAGGCTGGAGGGGAGGCTCACAGGTGTAGGTGAAGCTCAGGAAAGAGAAAGAAGATGTGACAAGTCCCCTGAAAACCTCAGCAATGCCTGTGTTAACGTGAGACATTATTTTGGTTGTCACCGAAATATGACACCACTAGAGGAAGTTTGGAAAATAGAAACATAATCCCACCACCTTAATGCAATAGCTTTGTTATTTTTGTATGTTTCCTTCCTTCGTAATATTAACACGGAATTTTCGTATTCTAATCACAGGCATTTTTCACTGACCATCACAGCATAAGCATTGCCTACTCTCCATAATTACTTAAATCATATTCTGTCAAGGAGCGCAGTAATTGACATGCAAATCATTGAGAAAATGGATGAGACAAAAATGTTCACGGATACACGTATTTCAGATTATCTCCTTGGGTGGGATACCCAGAAGTTAGTAGGTCATGGCTCCTGCTACTTTTTTTAAAAGATTTTATTTCATTATTTTTAGAAAGAGAGGAAGGGAGAGAGGCAGAGAGGGAGAGAGATATCAATGTATGGTTGCTTTTCACCTGCCTCCAGCCACAGACCTGACTGGAGACCTGGTTTGCAACCTGGTCATGTGCCCTGGCTGGGGAATCGAACCTTCGACCTTTGGGTTCGCAGGCCGGCGCCTTATCCATGGTACTACCAGCCAGGGCGTTCCTGTTACTTTTTAATATACCCTTGCCCCCAGATTTCTGCTTTTCTACCATCAGCGAGGTGACTCCCTTTTCCCTTTTCCCAAATTCTTTCCCTTTCTCCATTGGGATGCCCACGGCATAGTGTGGTAAAGGTCATTGTAACTTGCCAGAATTTTCCTGCATGGCCTTTGCCTACTCAGCTTCCATGGGAGGGGTCAGGAGACCCCTGATGGGCAGAAGGTAGGTCGCTGTGCAGACACCACTCACAACCCTCTCATAATGACTTGTGGACTTCGTCCTCCTAACGGGCTCTGCGCGTTGAAACCAAGCTGGAGCTGCCTAGCCCTCCGGGCTGGGCCCAGCCCTGCTCCTCCTTCCCTGTGTGCACCCCTCAGCGTTGGCCCCACTTCAGAGGCAGCCCCTGTGGGTGAAGAAAACACAGATAAAGGCAAAGCGATGATAAGGTGGCCCGAAGTGTAAAAAGGAAGCTTTCTGGCATTCTCAAATATCACTGCTTTTCCAAATCTGTGTATGGAGTGGATATTCCAGTTTCCAGGGCGTGTGTGCGGGTGTTTAAAGACCTCTTCTAGAATTGCGCAATCCTTTGCACCCGATCGTGCTGCGCTTGGCACGAGGCAGCTGTCAGGGTTGACTTGTAACTTGGAAGAGATAAGGGTGAGGTACAGGCAAGTCAGGGTTGGTTTGCTCACGGGACGGCACTCGGACCCTGCTCACCGGTGATCTGTCCCACCCGCCGGTGCTGTGTCCGCATTCTGGCTGGGAGTCTCCTGTTTATAAGACACGGAGTCTCGGAAAGAAAGGGAAATGGGCTTTATTTATCAGCTCTTACCTACTGCGTCCAGCACAGCAGCCGTGTATGGGTGTGTAGGTAGTGACAACTCAGAGGGAAAGGAAGGGACGGAAGAGACGTGGCAGCTCGTGGCCGCTTGCTGACGTGTGGCTGTCCTGTTTGTTCCAGATGAGAGCCAGGTCAAGTCCTGCCACGACAACTGTTCCTGCTCCTCCTGCTCGCCCCCCGCTCCCACCATCAGCGACCTGCTCAACGACCAGGACTTACTGGACGTGATCAGGATAAAGCTGGACCCATGTCACCCAACAGTCAAAAACTGGAGGAATTTCGCGAGCAAGTGGGGCATGCCCTACGATGAACTGTGCTTCCTGGAGCAGAGGCCCCAGAGCCCCACCTTGGAGTTCCTGCTTCGCAACAGCCAGAGGACAGTGGGCCAGCTAATGGAACTCTGCCGGCTCTACCACCGGGCTGACGTGGAGAGTGTCCTGCGCAGGTGGCTGGACGAGGAGTGGCCCAAGAGGGGGCGTGGAGACCACCCCCGACACTGCTAGACCTCGGCTCCTTCTCGTCGGCCTCTTTGGACGTTGATACCCCCCGGGTCAAGGAGCAACGTGAATCTTACCTTTTTAAGGAATTTCGGATAAGGAATTGGGACGGTGGACTTTGCCCTCCCCCTCCCCGACGCTGGTGGTCTCAGGGGGAGGGGTAGGTTACATTTTGGTGGCGGATTTTTGTTTGTTTAGTTTTGCACATGTTTTAATTTAATATTTGGATCTGGGATTGGGAGAACTGGTTTGGGGGTGCGTCTAGGGACCGGGGCCAAAGCCCACAATTAGGATGGATTCGTGCCGTGATGAAAATCAAAGGACCCTCTCCCCGAATACGGCTGAATATTGAAGTAGGAACTCAGACTGTGATGGCCCCAGACAGTCATCGACCACAGGCTCCTCAGTGGCCACAGCTCCAAGGAATCGGCACAGAGAAGATAGGTTACTTCTTGGTTACTGTTTTGTTACAACTACTTACTTAGGTGCATTAACAGGATGGTGGTTTTATGTCGTGATACCTTTTAGAACCTACGTGCCCTCTTTTTATTCAAATGCGTGTACAGTCTGTGAGCTCTCAAAAATGTCATTTGCTCCAGTCTTTTTTTTTTTTTTGGAAAGAAATACAAAAACTGATGATTATTGGGAGGTCGGAGTCGGGAATTACTAGGGCAAAGGGACAGGGGACTGGGGTGGACAAGGAGAGGATGCAGATGCCCTTTGGTCATGCATGGCTTTTTAAAGATGAACTTAAAATGGACTTTTACATCTTTTACATAAGGCTGGCAGTCTCAGCCCTGAGATGAAGCTCTGTTGAGAAAGAAATGCAAGTTACCTGGCCTACAGGTGAGCTGCACCCTTCCAGCTCTTAATGGCTCAGCTTAAAATGTCCCCTGACGCTACACTGCCCAGCCATTGAGCCAGCAAGGGGTGGGAGGTTATTAATGGTGATGCTGGGAAGGAAGATATACATTAGAATTCAGATTTTAAACCAAATGAAAAATTGGGTCCAAAGAGTATCTCATGTTCTTATTTGAGGATTACAGGGGATGGAAATCATGGGAGATAGAAGGGTTTATTATTGGGAAGACCAGATTTTCTAGGATTTGGGGAGGGGTGAGGGTTAGGATTGTTGGACAATTTCATGAAAAGTGCTACTTGGATTCGACTGTGGGGTTAGAAGATTAAGGCACTTTGTTCAGTTGGGGGATTTTGTAGGTCTGTGATTAAAATAGGCAAAAAGTGAGGGATTAATGTTGATGAGCGTCCAAGAAAGATCAGTATTAGCTCAAAAGAAAGTTATCTTCCAAACCACCAGCAGTTTTTTGAGTAACAGTTACGGTGGGTTTTGTTAGGTTGTTCTAATATAAAACCTGTCTCACCATCAAAAGTAAACTCTGAACTAGCAAGTCTACTATAGAAACTTATTCATCGCCTCTGACTCAGCTTATCTGCCCTTGTCAGTTATGAGACAAATGTCTGGTCTATTTCAAGATACCACGTAGAGTGACAGCCAGCAGTAAAATGTAGAGATTTAAAACAATAGATATTTCTGCAAATTGATGTCCAGTGAGGTGGTTGTTAAATAAATATTGTCACCATGGTCCAGGCATTTAGAGACAGACTTGTAAGGGGCTGGAATCTTCTAGGAATTAGATTTTACATGCCATGTTTTTCTAAATGACACGGGACATGTTCTCATATGTGAGCCCAAGATTTACTGTGGGTAGACATAGATGAGCTTTTGGTATTCATGATGGACATTTTAGGGAATTGGAACTAAAAGGGTTGTGACCATTTATTATCAATGTCGCCTGGTACTGGACCCTGGCAGCCAGATGGTCATCACTCTGTGTTCCTGATACCCCCTTGGGGTATAAAGACTGGCCAGCTAAGTGTCCCGCTAACTGCTGCCTGGTCACGTGCCACCAGAAAGTCCCTTCTGTCCCCAGGCTACTGGGGAACCCCCTCCACTCCTCCTTTTCAGAGTTGCCTCCCCTGTCACCACCCAGGGGAACTTGTGACCCCCACTCCATAGGGCCTGGTGACAGTGATGGTGGTAATGGTGATGGTAGTAAGCAGAGGCAGCAGGGGACCTGATGGAAAGAGGGTAAGAGAGGGAAAACCCCTCACTGCTCCCTTCCTTCCCCTGCTCCTTCCTCCTCCCACCTGGGGTCCTGACTTCCCCTAAACAGAGACAGAATAGGAGTGCAGGTGGTACCTCCATCCCACCCAGCCATCATTCCCACCGAGGGGGGTGGAAAGGGCTCCCCTGTCCAGAGGCTCCCTCCACATCCACTGACAAAGGGCCACCTGAGGGAGGAGGGGGTAGAACTAATTCCCACCACCTCCCTGCCCTCTCCCTGTTGCCCAATCAGCTACCCTGGGCAGGTCCCAGGCCCCTGCAAGATACTCTCAGTGGTGGGACAGCAGCTGAGAGAGGTGGGCTTCTAACCCTGCCAATAGGACCACAGCTGCCAATAACATTTTTAAAAAGTTTCCACTCTTCCAGATTTTAAATCTGGAAAACGGGGCATGAATCTCCCCCTAGCAGTGCAGCCACACGTGGTGAGGAGGCTCCACCGAACCGTCCATTCCCTGCGTCGCATGTTTGTAAATTGAAAGCGCTTTGTGGGCTGTGGGTCTCCGCAGGTCTCCGCTGCTCCCATAGAACTTGTTGCCAGAATTCCAAACTCACAGTTTCTGTCTCAAAACTGACTTTCAAGGGAACGTATCAGCACACGTATCCTGCATGTGGCTGTTCCTCCTGAGTGTCAGCAGAGCGTACCTTTGAGTGGGTCGAGAAATGTTGGCAACAGAACTCAGGTGGGTCGGTGTGGGCAGAGCTGCGTGTGCTCCGTTATCAGAGTAAATTCTCAACGGAAACAGACCTATAACTCAATCGTAGACTTACCCAAATAATTTTTAAAAATTTGATTTATAGCAAGCACTGGAATAGGGGTAAATACGCTGATCCTGTGCAAAGGCAAGAGAAGGAAGACAATTATAACTGATTGATGAAGCTGTTAGAATTTCAGCTCATTCATTCACAAGAGCTTTGCTCGTAGGCTATCTGCTTGGATCCACTGTCAATTAGCTACTCTGAACCAAACGCTGGTGCTGAGGTCCTTTTGCTAATAGAAAGATGAAATCTCTCCAGTTAAATTCTGAGACATGCTCTTTTATTATTATTTTGAAAGATTTTATTTATTATTTTTCAGAGAGAGGGGAAGGGAGGGAGGCAGAGAGGGAGAGAGACATCAGTGTATGGTTGCCTTTCACCTGCCTCCAGCTACGGACCTGGCTGGAGACCTGGCTTGCAATCTGGTTACATGCTCTGGCTGGGAATCGAACCAGCGACCTTTGGGTTTGCAGGCCAATGCCTTATCCACTATGCCACCAGCCAAGGCCTGAGACATGCTCTTCTAAACGGGGCTCTCACCTGCGGTGCTACGTGAAGGGCTCTATGTAATAATGCACTTTATTCTGCTGCAAAATGAATCAGCACATGGAGGAACAGAAGCCAAGATTCTGTGCACCCAGGACACGGACGCACGGGCAGACTCACACGAGAAGGGTCTCACATAAGGCACGTTATTTCAAGTTGTAAGATTTAAAGTGGTTAGGGCTTGCATTGTTTGCCAGGATTGGCATTCAGTGCCAATCTTCTGTAGAAAACTCGTCCTGAAAGACAAGACACCGGGCTGGTTCCTTCCCTGCAGGTGTGTTGCGGTGCTGCCCTCTGCTGGAGAATAAGTTCTACGCACCCTTTCTGGTTGGGCTGCCTCCTGGAGACCAGCCTAGATCCAACCTCGATTCATTATTGATTATATGTTTAAAAGCTTAAAAAGTAGGGACTTGCACATCTGTTTCACAAATGGACAAAGGTACATAGAATGAAGCCAGCACGCATGGGGGTCCCAGTCCCCTGAAGGTGCCCATACTATGTCATCCATTCCAGTTCATGCGCAACAGTCAACTCTGCTACTTCCTACCTGGGGAATTGTGGGGTGTTCAGTCTCCCCGCTTCACTGTGGCACTGCTTGGAGCCCCGCGGTCACAGCTCACGTGGACCAGAAGCACCGGCCTCCCCCTTCCTCCAAGACGCCCAGAAAAGCATGTTCTTCTGCCATCAAATATTAATAAAGCCCCGCAGACGTTCTTTTCTTTCCTTTTTTGGGTGAAGAAATGTTTTATTCAGTTTTCAGCCCAGCCTATTTTCCTCATAGTATTTTTCACTTCTGCCCTTCCCGTTGTATAGTTTTCCTCTCCTTTGTCCCCGTTTCTGCTCTTTGTGTTGCTTATTTTAGAGCCATTTCTCAAGTCACATTCCCTGTCTATGTGGCCTTCTCTCCCCATGCAACTGCTTCTTTTTTTTTTTCACTTACACATGCAGGGGTGATCTGTGGGATTGTCTTTCATAGTTCATGGCACGTTGGGACCGCTCATGTTAAAACTGTCCTCTACCCTTGTAACTGAAACTACATAATGACATGTGCCCAGAGAATTGGTGAGACCATTCAGGTTGCTGTGTGGGAGTTCAGGCCCCACCTCTGAGCCCTGCCCACGTTCCTGTAACTGCAAGGGGGCAGGTCTCACTTCCCCTCAAGTGTAGGGGGTGTTGTGGCCCCAACGCTAAGCATGTGCTGTGACAGCTCACAGTATTTGTGCACCTGCTGGGGGCCACCACCTGGAGGAAGACTCATAACACATGTCCTGCTCAGCCTCCGTGCCTTCTAGAAATCAAACCTGCAGCTGCACTGAAGTTCTACACCCAAGTTCACCACCCACTTTGGAAATGCAAATGAGGGTAGCTTCCGTGACAACCTAAACTGAGCCATCTCTTCTGTTGGTGTGTGACAGCCTTGCAGGTGCCCTCAGAAGCCTCACCTATGACATTTCTTCAGCCATTGTAGGCAATGCCTTTAAACTACTGAATTTTTGCGATACTCTGTTGATATATTCTAACCTTGTGCTTTTTAAGCAGCCTTCGGTTTGGCCTCCTGTATGGTTTTACATGTTTCTTAGAAGTAAAGATTATTTTTATCTATTACAATGGATGCTAGAAGAGTAAAGATTGACGTCAACCGCTATGTCTCATGGGTGCTTTTATGTGGATCCCAACACAGCCATTGATTCGTGTGTCCTGTTGGTAGATCAGAAATCTAGTGAGTTTATAACAAGTGTCCTGGGCACTGAGGATGCAGAGATCAGCAACACCTTTCACTACCCTGGAGCCTGTGGGCTTGAGGGTCACTGCACACAGGAGAGGTGGTCCTGATGCAGGGCTCAGGAGTCTGTATAGTCACACTGCTGTGCAGCAGATATCCAGGATTTTTTATCTTTCAAAACTAAAACCCCAGATCCTGGCCAAGTGGCGCAGTTGGTTAGAAGATTGTCCTTTTACACCAAAGGTTGCAGGTTCAATCTCTGGTCAGGGCATTGAACCAGTGAATGTATAAGTAAGTGGAACAACAAATCTCATCTCATCTCATCTCATCTCTTCTCTTCTCTTCTTTTTCTCTTTCCTCTCTTTCTCATCAATAAAATAAAAATTAACCCTAAAATTCTGTACCTATTGAACAACTTTCCATTTCTTCCTCTCCTTCCAGCTCCTAACCACTACTGCTCTTTCTGTTTCCATGAATTTGACTACTCTCGATACCTCATTTAAGTGGAATCATAGAGTAATTGTCTTTTTGCGATTGGCTTATTTCACTTAGCATAAATGTCTTCAAGATTCATCCATGTCGTAGCAAGCATAGCAGAATTTCCTTCCATCTTAATGCTGAATAATATTCCATTGTACGTATGTATCACATTTTGTTTATCCATTCATTTGTAACAGACACTTGGGTTGTTTTCACCTCTTGGCTATTGTGACTAATGCTGCTATGAACACAGGTATAAAAATCTTTCTTTGAGATTTTGCTCTTAGTTTCTCTGGATATATTCCTAAAGGTAGGATTGCTGGATTCTATAGCAGGTCTATTTTTAATATTTTTGAAGAGCCATCATTCTGTTTTCCCCATATCCTTGCCAACCAACACTTGTTATTATTATTTTTTGTAACAGCCATCCTCATGAATGTAAAGTGGTATGTCATTATGGTTCTGATGTGCATTTATCTAAGGATTAGTAACATTAAGCATCTTTTCATATACTTGGTCATTTGTGTATCATCTTTAGAAGAACGTTTCTTCAAATTCTTTGTACATTTTTAGTTAGGTTACTTGTTTTTTTGTTGTTTTGCTGTTGAGTTGAAGTAGTTCTTGATATGTTTTGGATATTATCCCCTTATCAGATAAAGATTTGCAAAATATTGTCTCCCATTCTATAGGTTGTCTTTTTACTCTGTTGATTGTGTCCTTTGTGCACAGAATTTTTCGGTTTGATGTAGGCCTTTTGGCCCATTAAAAATTTTGTTATGTATGCTCTTGGTGTCATTTCCAAGAAATCATTGCCCAAATCCAGCATCATGAAGTTTTCCCTCTATAGTTTTCAATTTTATGTTCAGACATTTAGTCCATTTTAAGTTAATTTTTGTACGTGATTTAAGTATGGGTGCAACTTCATTCTTTTGCATGTGGTTATCCATTTTCCCCAATTTCATCTGTTGAGGAGACTTCCGTTTCCCCATTGAGTGGCATTGTCACCTTGTTGAGGACGATATGACCAGGAGGGGTTTTACTTCAGGGCTCTTCATTCTGTCCTGTTGGTCTATGTGTCTGTCTTTATTGCAACGATACGCTATTTTGCTTACTAGCTTTGTAATACACTTTGAAATCAGAAAGTGTGAGACCTCTGACTCTTTTGTTCCTTTTCAAGATTCCTTTGCTTATTCAGGGTCCCTTGAGATGCCCTATAAGTTTTAGAATTTTTTCCTGTTTCTGTAAAAAGTGCTGTTGGGATTTTGATAACGATTGCAATGGATTTATAGATCACTTTGGATAGTATTGTCAAGTTGTTTTAAATCGTAAACATTTGATTTTCTCTTGTGAGATAGAGCCTAAGGACAGAAAACTGCAAATAAACCTTTATTTTTTGTAATCATATTGTTATGATAGTTGTTTTTTGTCTTGAAATTTATATAACAGGGTAAAGCAAAGAATTAATTATGTTAATGTTGTTAGAAACCAAGATTTCACAAGGAAAACGAGGTACAAATGTAAAATTTTAAAAAAGCTAAATGAAAACATTGTAACCCTGAATTGAATGAAAAAAAAACCAAGTAGAAACTCAGATATTTGCAAAAAATTTTTAGCCCTGGCTGGTGGCACAGTGGATAAAGCGCCGGCCTGTGAACCCAAAGGTCACTGGTTCGATTCCCCAGCCAGGGCACATAACCAGGCTGCAAGTAAGCCAGGTCTCCATCCAGGTTCGTAGCTGGAGGCAGGTGAAAGGCAGCCATACACTGATGTCTCTCTCCCTCTCTGCTTCTCTCCCTTCCTCTCTCTCTGAAAATAATAAATAAAATCTTAAAAAAATAAAAAATAAAAGTATTTAGCCCTGACCAGTGTGGCTTAGCTGCTTGGGAATTGGCTGGTTGGGAATTGTCCAGCAAACCTAACAGTCACTGGTTCGATTCCTGGTCAGGGCCCATGTCTGAGTTGTGGGTTTGGTTCCTGGTTGGGGGCATATGAGAGGCAACCAACTGATGTTTTCCTTTCATCTTCTTTTCCTCTTTCTCCCTCCCTTCCCTTCTAATAAATACATACATATATATGTGTATATATATACATATATATATATGTCTTTTTTTTTTTAAAGAAGGGAAGGGAGAGAGGCAGAGAGGGAGAGAGACATCAATGTATGGTTGCTTCTCACCTGCCTCCAGCCACAGACCCGACTAGAGACCTGGTCTGCAACCTTGTTATGTGCCCTGGCTGGGGAACCAAACCTGCGACCCTTGGGTTTGCAGGCCGGCGCCCTATCCACTGTACTACCAGCCAGGGCTTAAATATATAATTTTTTTTTTTAAAGGAAAGGTATTTTAAAAATAGGATAACGCATCTCATTCTTTGAATCATTGTGATGAATTCACTTAATTTGCATTCTGAAGGTCTCTCCTATCTCCAAGATTCTTTTGTATTATGACAAAACCATAGTTCTAGAAGCTTGATTCTCGTACCTGAAAAGACTAGACTTGGGACATGATCCGGTAGAACATAAGAGGTAAGTCTGGCAAATCTGAACACAGGGGATCTGGAGGACCATTCACAAGAGCAGAGTTAGTGTGTTGGTAAACGTTTAACACGTGGCTTCAAGGGAGGAGGGTCCCAAGATGCAGCAACTGCCTATTTCTATGGCATGAATACACCCATTCTGGCCAATTTCAAGGTGCATAATTAGCTCATGTGGGTGGTATGAAGGTGTTTCACAAGTGAGATCATAACCCCTTGGTGGGACTTACCAACATTTTTGTGGGTTATAATCAGCACTTTTTAAATGAAAAAATTAGAATGCTTCATGCATAATAAGAGTATTGTTTTGCGAAATTTTGGTCTCCGTAATTTTGGGTATATATGTAACAAGCCACAATGTAAACGTAGCCCTTCTTGTGGGTTACTAGAAAAAAAGGTCTAAAAGGCACCACTGTGGTTATCTTCTGTCTTTAAAATGAACAAAAAATAAAAACAAAATAAGAACGTTGAAATCTTCCCTTTACCTCACTGTTTCCTTGGCTTCCATGCCCTATTCCTCTTCAGAGCAAAACTTCTTGAAATATTTAGTCATTATGCCACCCACTTTCTCACCTCTTGTTTCTCAACCCGCCGCAGGTCACAAATGACCTCCATGTTCCTGAGTCTGTTGGTTGCGTCTGTGTCCCTTGACCTCTCAGTAGCAGTTGGCACAAATGGCTGTTCTTCAACTTGCCTGGGCTTCTCTGTCACCACTCTCAGCAGGTCTCCATGGCTGCCCCTCCTCATCCTGTTATTGGTTTTTCTCTTCTTGACTTAAGTCCTGGTCAGTTGTCCATGTAGCAACTCTCCTGGGTGACTTCATCTTATACTCTTTTCTCCTCACCTACTACCCTTCTCTGTTCTCAAGGGCTCTAAATGCATTCTTGGGAGTCTCAGGTTATTCTCTAAGCCTGGAAAACTCTTCCTCAAGATCTTCATTTGCTTCCTCTGTTCTTGCACTCGCCAGCATCTTAAATGTCACCTCTTCTGTGAGGTTCTCCCAAGCACCCTACTGAAGTAGCCACCAAAGTGCTTCCAATTCCATCACCCTATTCTGATCTTCAAAAACATCGCTTTCTGCATCTCCCACTCGTGTGTAAGCACCATTGAGGCAAGAACAGTTAAAACTCCCTGCTGTCCTGGAGTTTATACTCTTGGTGGGTGAAGTCAAACAAAATAAAAATGTAAGTAATGTAGCTTATTAGAATATGACAAGTGTTTGAGGACAGTTTTGCCATTTTAAATGTCATGGCCAATGAGAGCCTCAGAGCTCTCGTTGGGTACATGAGGAGGCAGAGGAAACATTAAATGCAAAGGTTCTGAGGTGGGGGTGTGACAAGGGCACAGGGCCAGTGTGGCTGTCTCAGAATAAGGGAGGAGGGACATAGTAGAAAATGCAGTGTGTGGGGGACGGTGGCCAGCCATCAGGTGCTCTTGTAAGAACTTGGATCTTTACTCGAAGGATAAGCAAAAGCTAATAGGAAGTATTAGCAGAGGAATAACATTGTCTGGATTATGTGTTGTCATCGTGCCTCTGGTTGCTGGTTGAGAATAGATTATAGGAGAGTCAAGGGCAAAAGCAGGGAGTCCACATAGGAGGCATTTGCAATAATCCAAGGACGTGATGTGGGACTTCCAAATATTTACATCTCTTCCCTGCACCTAGGAGGGTCCCATGAGGCAAGTACAGCCGCCCCCCCCCCCCTTACCTGCGGTTTGATTTATCCACTGTCAACAGTGGTCTGAAAATATTAAATAGAAAATTCCAGACATACACAACTCTCAAATTTTAAATAGCATGATGTTCTGAGGAGTGCTGGAAGGGATCTTCGCTAAGCCCTTTGTATAATCATAATCCTTATGTCTGGGCCCCGTCATGATGGGCATTCGGTACATATCTGTTGTTTTTAAGTGATCTAAAAATATACTGAACTCATGTAAACAAAACAGGGATCCAGGAGGAAGTTCTTTCTAAGACTAAATCCTTGGGGTTTTTGCATCTTTTAATCAGGAAGTGCTTCCTCTACACTGGATTTCTGGCTCTTTCGCTCAGATCCATTTGTACCTAAATCCCACCTACCAAAGAAATAGAACATATATATTTATTTCAGCTCAGTTTGTAAAAACTAGGTGCTACACCCAGGCAACATTGTGAGGAGATTCAATGGCTCTTCACTTAACCATTAATCTGATACTTCCAGTGCCTAAGTACCCCACTAGGAACTGCTCATCCTGATAGACTAAGTCGTCTTATCAATTTGCCACGGAGTCGGACAGATGGCACACCACACGGAAAGACGAGCCCACGCCCCAGGGAAGTGTGTGTCAAGGGCTAACGCAGCACTGTCAGTTGGATCCTGAAGAGTGCCTCCAAACTTGGAAAAAGAACGGAAGGAAGAGAAAAGCGTGAATCGGACCTGAATTCAGTTATGGGATGTGTAATGAATGCCTCAATTTAAATGAAAACAAAAGTTCTGTGCGCTTCCCGCAGGCGCGCACGGCACGCAGAACTGGTGACGGGCGCGCACGGGCTGCCAGTCGGGTCAGATGACGGGAACGGGCTCAGGGCTGTTCTCAGTCCAGGACCCTGGAGCCTGGCCGCCCACCTCCCAGTTCACTGACATCCAGAGACTCGGCACTTGGGAGCTTCTCCGGTCGGGTTACCCTTGACCGCACACCTTACACTGTGCTCCCAGGCAGGCAAGGAAGTGACCCTGAGAAACACCGGCCACCTACGCGCCCAGGGAAGGCTAGAGCCGGGCCTGCGGTCCCCGCGGGTCCTGGCAGGGTGCATCCCAGCTCTGGGTACCCTCACTCCAAAACTGGAGGCCGGCGACACCACGTTGACCGGGCTTGCTGAGCTGGGACCCGAAGGCTTTTAACTTCTTCCCCATTTCCCTCCGCCCCACCCCCATGACTGGGCAGAGGAGGCCACATCGCCCAGGGATTTATTTATTAAGAAAAAAAATTTTTTTAAAAGGTTTATTTATTATTTTTCAGAAAGAGGGCGAGAAACACCAATGTATGGTTGCCTGTCACCTGCCTCTAGCTAAGGACCTGGCTGGAGACGTGGCTTGAAACCTGGTTAAGTGCCCTGGCTGCTAAGGGAACCAGCGACCTTTGGGTTCGCAGGGCGGTGCCTCACCCACTGTGCCACCAGCCAGGACCCCCAGGGATTCCTGTAAACACAGGCTCTATCCTCGCCCCTGCCCTTCCGCACAGAGCGGGTTGCGGGGCAGAGAGCCCTGAGGCTGCGCAGGAGGCGGGGCGGGGTGGAGGCCCCCGGACTAGGACTAGGAGGCGACAGCGCGTCTCCAGCGCGAGGTCGCGAAGCGTAGCCGACTGACCGCTCTCGCGTCCAGTAGCCGCGCCCCGGCCGGAGCAGGAGCGGGACGGCGCGCCGCGGCGGACAAAATCCTTAGCGTTAGCGCTTGGGACGCCAATCCAGGTGAGCTGGGCGCTCCAGGGAGCCGCGGCATCGGGCGCGCCGGCAGGGGAGGCGCTCGGGTCAGAGTTGGTGGGGGCGCCCGTGTGCGGTGCCCTCGCCGCTGTGCTGGGTGCTGCGGAGACCCCGCCGCAGGCCGGCGATCTGGGGCGCCTTCCTCCGCCGCCGTTTAAATGACAGGGTTCCACGTCCAGCGACAGCCGCCGCGGGTCCCCGGGTTCCCTCTGAACGCGCCCTGTGAGAAGCCGCGTCACTGGGCTGCGTGTTAAACGTTAGGAAACGCAGGTTGTCTGAACTGCGCTGATGGTCGGGGAAGCAAACGTAAGGACGGCCCTTGGCGCGGCGGCCGGGGTTGGGGACACTTGGGAACCACGGGCTCCGGAAGCCGTGGGGCTGGGCACAGTGTGACCTCTGAGCGCGCCTGGCGTCCCTGCGTCCTAGCCGGAGCCTCCCGCACGCGACCGGGCAGGTCAGTACCGAACCTGCAGGACTCGGCGTCTCCCCCGGGCCGGCCGGCGGCTGCGGGTGCGCATGCTCCGTGCGGCGCCCGTGGGCGGAAGTCGGGCGGACAGCTTGAGTTTCATTTCTGCTTTGGTTCTTCCATCCTCCGCCTCCCTCGACCTCGAAAACGAGCCGACGGCTTCTGTTTTCGCCTTCTCGTTGGCGCCAGCATCGAGTTCAGTTTCAGGTGTGCGACACGGAGACGCCTCCTGGTGCCCCTGCGAAGAAGGGATCTCAGTCTGTCAACTAGTCTGACGAGGTAGTTCCCTTTCCCGTGCTACCTGCCCGGGACTTAACGACGAGAAGTTGGCCCGTGAAAGTGCGGCTGATCCCCCCCCGGCGCCCCCCAACCGCACACGCGCCTTTTAAACTTCTGCCGCAGGAAGAACTGTTATTAAATATTCAAGGGACTGGATGTTTTCCTCTTTGGCTCGTTTAAATTAGGAGGAGGAGGAGGTGCAATCTTTTCTTGTAATAATAATAGCTAAAAATGTATAAAGCCCTTGCTATCCCAAGTTTTATTAATTCACTTAATCTTCAGAACAGCCCTGTGAAGGGAGAGCTGTTATTTTCATCTTGCAGATGAGGAAAGCTGTACAAGAGTGTTTGCTGCTATTTTAGTTTAGTATTTTAAATGTTTCAGGTTGGAAATTTCTACTGATACAATTTTTTAAATATTTTACTTTTTTACTTCTAGAGAGAGAGGAAGGGATAGAGGCAGAGAGGGAGAGAGACATCAATGTATGGTGGCCTTTCACCTGCCTCCAGCCACGGACCTGGCTTGCAACCTGGTTATGTGCCCTGGCTGGGAATCGAACCAGCGACATTTGGGTTCACAGGCCAGTGCCTATCCACTGTGCCACCAGCCAGGGCCTGATGTAATTTTTAAACCAATGTTTCCTGCATTCGTAATCTAATATTTAGTTTACAGTACGCTAGGTGAGAAGTGGGGTAAGATCCTTGATTGTAATAGCATCTAGTTATTTGGTAAATATCAGTAAAATAACTTATAATTTAAATTTAAGAATAGTTATGCTATGAAGAAACCTAATGCATTTCTTTCCTGCTGTTTTGATTTTACACAGGGCAGCCACCTCAGCTTCAATCTGGGAAGCCTTTCAGTGAAACTTGCTTAGAAGTTTAGGTCATACTCAGCAGAGAGACCCCAACCAACAGTGGAAAAGAAGGATGTTGTCCCTGAACAACGTGCAGAATTTCATCTCTAACCCGGTAACTGACTTCTCTGAAATCATTTTTTACTCTGGCAGGATGGAAAGCAAATCCAGTTGGATAGTAATCATCCATTGCTGGGGTAGACGGTCAAGAATAAAATTCAATAGCTGTGTCCCATGTGACAGGGACCGTGGTGGGGACCAACTGATGGCAGATGCAGTCCTTAGAGGGATTTTGGTGGGGGGGCCAGGGCCCATTGCCGCACAAGGTGGTTGAGGACATGTTGTGCCTGGGGACACTGGAAGACATGGAGGCAATGATAACGTTGGTGGTAGCAGCAGTGTATGGATCATCATAAGGCTTACATTTCAAACTCTACAAGTTAAAAAAAAAAATTTTTTTTAATTAGACCTCTTTACGAGAAGTTAATGTCTCAGTTTTTAACCCCTCTGCCTTTCCAGTACTGCTTGTCACTTAAGCAGGGGAATGTCAAAAGCTAGTGGTGAGATGGAAAATGAAAAAAGTTCAGGGTCTTGTCCCAGCCTGAGGCTGGTCCAAGAACCCCTGAAGGACTGGAATTGCTCAGAGTTTCTGTGTGCATCCTGGGAAGTGACAGACTTGTTTTGGTTTTAAGTTTCCATGTACCTGGAGCTGAATCCTGCATTTAGGTCTGAGGAACAATTGCTGCCTTTTTTGTAAAACCCCTCAACCCAGCCCTGGCTGGTAGCACAGTGAATAAGGCGCCGGCCTGCGAACCCAAAGGTCGCAGGTTCGATTCCCCAGCCAGGGCACATAACCAGGTTGCAAACCAGGTCTCCAGTCAGGTCTGTGGCTGGAGGCAGGTGAAACGCAACCATACATTGATGTCTCTCTCCCTCTCTGCCTCTCTCCCTTCCCCTCTTTCTAAAAATAATGAAATAAAATCTTTAAAAAAA
>PVIW01010834.1:0-41476 GCA_004026585.1 Noctilio leporinus
ATCATCCACTGATGGGCACTTAGGCTGTTTCCAGCACTTGGCTATTGTAAATAGTGCCGCTATGAACATAGGTGTGCATAGGTTCTTATGAATTGGTGTTTCAGGATTCTTTGGGTATAGTCCAAGTAGTGGAATTGCTGGATCAAAAGGCAGTTCCATTTTCAGTTTTTTAAGGAAACCCCATACTGTTTTCCACAGTAGCTGCACCAGCCTACATTCCCACCAGCAGTGCACAAGGGTTCCCTTTGCCCCACATCCTTGCCAACACTTGTTGTTTGTTGATTTGCTAATGATTGCCATTCTGACAGGTGTGAGGTGGTATCTTATTGTGGTTTTAATTTGCATCTCTCTGATGACTAGTGATGTTGAGCATTCTTTCACATGCCTCTGGGCCCTTTGTATATCTTCCTCAGTGACTTGTCTGTTCAGGTCCTTTGCCCATTTTTTAATTGGGCTGTCGGTCTCCCTGGTGTTGAGTCGCATTAGTTTTTATATATTTTGGAGATCAGACCCTTGTCTGAGGTCTCATTGGCAATTATGTTTTCCCATACAGTTGGTTCCCTTTGAATTTTGCTGATATTTTCTTTAGCTGAATAGAAACTTTTTAATTTGATTTAGTCCCATTTGTTGATCTCTTCTTTTATTTCCTGTGCCTTTGTTGAAGTATCTGTAAACATATTTCTGTGCAGGATATCCAAAAGTTCACTTCCTATATTTTTTTCCAGGACCTTTATGGTGGCACTGCTTATGCTTAAATCCTTTATCCATCTTGAGTTGATTCTGGTGTATGGTGTAAGTTGGTGGTCTAGTTTTATCTTTTGCATGTTGCTGTCCAGTTCTCCCAACACCATTTGTTGAAGAGACCGTTTTTACTCCATTTTATGTTCCTTTCCCCTTCATCAAATATTAGTTGACCATAGAGTCCTGGGTTAATTTCTGGGTGCTCTATTCTGTTCCATTGATCTCTATGTCTATTCTTATGCCAGTATCAGATAGTTTTGATGACAGTAGCCTTGTAGTATTGTTCGAAGTCTGGTATTGTGATTCCTCCTACCTTGTTCTTTTTTCCCAAGATTGCTGTGGCTATTTGTGGGCATTTTTGGCTCCATATAAATTTTTGAAGTATTTTAATTGGGATTGCATTGAATCTGTAGATTGTTTTGGGTAGTATAGGTATTTTAATGATGTTCATTGTTCCCATCCATGAACATGGTATATGCTTCCATTTATTTGTATCTTCCTTGATTTCTTTCTTCATTATTCTGTGGTTTTCAGAGTACAGGTCTTTTACCTCCTTAGTTAAGTTTATTTATAAGTTCTTTATTTTTCTTTTTGCTATGGTAAATGGGATTTGTTTTCTGTTTTTTTTTTTTTTTTTTTTTTTTTTTTTTTTTTTTTTTTTTTTTTTTTTTTTTTTTTTTTTTTTTTTTTTTTTTTTTTTTTTTTTTTTTTTTTTTTTTTTTTTTTTTTTTTTTTTTTTTTTTTTTTTTTCTTTTCTTTCTTTCTTTTATTTTTTTTTACTTCTATTGCTGTTGTTTCATTATTGGTATACAGAGATGCTTTTGATTTCTGGGTATTGACTTTATACCCAGCTATTTTGCTAAATTTGCTTATTAGGTTGAGTAAGTTCTTGGTGGAGCCCATCGGGTTTTGTATGTATACTATCATATCATCTGCAAATAATGACAGATTGACTTCCTCCTTTCCATATTGGATACTCTTGATTCCTTTTTCTTCTTTGATGGCTATAGCTAGAACTTCCAAGACAATGTTGAATAGAAGTGGAGAAAGTGGGCAGCCTTGTCTTGTTCCTGATCTTAGGGGGAAAGCTTTCAGTTTTTTTCTGTTAAGTATGATGTTGGCTTCAGGTTTATCATATATGGCTTTTATGATGTTGAGGTATGCTCCCTCTATTCCCATTTTGCTGAGGGTTTTTATCATAAATCGTTGCTGTACTTTATCAAATGCTTTTTCATCATCTATTGATATGATCATATGGTTTTTATCTTTCAATTTGTTGATGTGGTGTATTACATTGATTGATTTATGAATGTTGTACCATCCTTGCATCGCTGGCATGAAACCCTCTTGATTATGGTGTATGATCTTTGTAATATACTGCTGAATCCAGTTGGCCAATATTTTGTTGAGAATTTTAGCATCTATGTTCATCAGAGATATTGGCCTGTAGCTTTCTTTCTTGCCCTGGTTTTGGGTTTAGAATAATATTGGCCTCATAGAAACAGTTTGGGAGTCTTCCCTCTTCCTGGATTTTTTGGTATAGGTTGAGAAAGATAGGAGTTAGTTCTTCTTGAAATGTTTGGTAAAATTCACTTGAGTAGCCATCTGGTCCAGGGCTTTTGTGCTTTGGGAGATTTTTGATTACTTGTTTAATTTCATTAGTGGTTATTGGCCTTTTCAGGCTTCCTGCTTCTTCTGGGTTCAGTTTTGGTAGATTATACCTTTCCAGAAATGTGTCCATTTCATCCAGGTTGTCATAGTTTTTGTCATATAGTTGTTTGTAGTAATTTCTTATAATCTTTTGTATTTCTGAAGTATCAGTTGTGATTTCTCCTCTGTCAGTTCTGATTCTGTTTATTTGGGTCCTCTCTCTCTTTTTCTTGATGAGTCTGGATAAAGACTTGTCAATTTTGTTTCTTTTTTCAAAGAACCAGCTCCTGGACCTGTTGATTCTTCGAATTGTAGTTTGAGTCTCTGAGTTATTTAGTTCTGCTCTGATCTTGATGATTTCCTTCCTTCTACTTGCTCTGGGCTTTGCTTGTTGTTGCTCCTCTAGTTCTTGCAGCTTTATGGTTAGGTTGTTTTTATAGACTTCTTGTGAACTTTT
This sequence comes from Noctilio leporinus, assembly GCA_004026585.1. Classification (NCBI taxonomy): domain Eukaryota; kingdom Metazoa; phylum Chordata; class Mammalia; order Chiroptera; family Noctilionidae; genus Noctilio; species Noctilio leporinus. The sequence goes on from PVIW01010834.1 coordinate 2,849, forward strand.
TAGGAAGGCCTGTATTGCTATAAATTTCCCCCTGAGAACTGCCTTTGCTGTATCCCATAGGTTTTGGGCTGTTGTGTGTTCATTGTCATTTTTTTCCCGGAACTTTTTGATTTCATCTTTAATTTCATTGTTAACCCCTTCATTGCTAAAAAGCATGTTATTCAGTCTCCATGAGTTAGAGAATTTTTGTTTTTTTCCCTTGAATTTGGTTTCTAGTTTCAAGCCATTGTTATCTGAGAAGATGCTTTGTATGATTTCAATTTTCCTGTATTTGTGGAGGCTTGTCTTGTGACATACCATGTGGTCTATCTTAGAGAATGATCCACATGCATTTGAAAAGAATGTGTATTTTGCTTCTTTGGGGTAAAAGACTCTGTATACATCAGTTAGGTCCATTTCCTCTAGAGTTTTGTTCAATGCCACAACATCTCTGGGGATTTTTTGTTTGGAAGATCTGTCCATTGTTGATAGTGGGGTATTAAAATCCCCTACTATTAGTGTGTTGCTGTCTATGTCTTTCTTAAAGTCTTCCAAGATTTTCCTTATATATTTCGGAGCTCCTATGTTGGGTGCGTTTATGTTTATCAGAGTTATTTCTTCTTGATGGATTGTTCCCCTAAGTATTATGAAATGCCCATCTTTGTCCCTTTTTATGGTCTTCATTGTAAAATCTATTTTGTCTGAAGTCAACATTGGTACTCCAGCTATTTTTTTGTGTCCATTTGCTTGATATATGTTTTTCCGTCCCTTCACTCTTAATCTGTGTTGATCTTTTGTTCTGAGGTGGGTCTCTTGAAGACAGCATATATGTGGGTCATGTTGTCTTATCCATTTGGCTACCCTATGTCTTTTGAATGGTGCATTTAATCCATTTACATTTAACATTATTATTAATTGATACTTATTCATTGTCATTTTCTCCCTTTATATCTGTATTCCTCTTTGGCTTTCTCTGTTTCTTCATTTTATTTGTTTACTTACTTTTAGAGCAGACCCTTTAGCATTTCTTGCAATACTGGTTTGGTAGAGATGTATTCTTTCAGTCTTTTTTTGTCTGGGAAGCTCCTTATTTCTCCTTCTATCTTGAATGAGAGCCTTGCTGGGTAGAGTATTCTTGGTTGCAGGCCTTTGTTTACCATGACTTGAAATACTTTTTGCCATTCCCTTCTAGCTTGAATTGTTTCTGTGGAATAATCATTTGATAGCCTATTGGAGTCCCTTTGTATGTTATTTGTCTTTTCTCTCTTGATGCTTTTAGGATTCTCTCTTTATCTTTGAGATTAGCCATTTTAATAATAATCTGCCTTGGTGTTGGTGTGTTTTGGTTGATCCTCATTGGGACCCTCTGTGCTTCCTGAACTGGATTAATGTTTTCAATGATCATGTTAGGGAAATTTTCTATCATGACTTTTTTGAACAGGTTTTCCATTCCTGTTTTACTTCTTCTTCTGATATCCCTATGATATAGATGTTGTTACATTTCATGTTGTCCTGTAGCTCTCTTAAACCCTCTTCAATCTTGTTCAGCCTTTTTTTATTCTCTTGTACTGTCTTGGAGTATTTTTCTACATTATCCTCCAACTCGCTGATCCAGTCCTCTGCTTCCTCTAGCCTACTGTTGATTCCTTCTACTGTAATCTTCAATTCCGAAATTGTATTCTTCATTTCCTCCTGGCACTTATTGATAGTTTCTATGTCCTTTTTTCATGCTGTTGTAGTTCTCACTAAGTTCCTTGTAACTTCCCTGGAGTTCTTTGTAGTTCTCCTGAAGTTGTGTATAGTTTTCTTTGATATGGCTGAGCTCATTGAGCTTCTCTATCATCATTCTTTTGACTTCTTTATCTGGTATTTCAGGTGCCTCTGTTTCATTTGGTGGTATTTCTGGGGCTTCTTCCTTTCTTTTTGGTGATGGACTGATTCTTTTTTTACCCATTTTGGGTATCTGGTGTTGCTTGCTTTTTATTTTATTTTTTGTTTTGTTTTGTTTTTTCCTTGGATTAACCTGCTTTTCTTCCTTGCCTTAGTTGAGCACCCTTCTGTGATAGGAGATTTGTGGAGTTCAACGTTGCAGTCTCCCAGATTTCCTCCACTTGTTGTTCTTGGTGTGGCCTTTATTTGGGCTGTCTGGTTGTATTCTGGGTCTGTGGTCTTTTAGCAGGAAAAAAAGAAAAAATAATAAAAAAAGATAATAATAATGAGAAGAATGAGTTTAGATGGCTCTTCACCCTTAGCAATCCCTGATTGGTCCAGTGGAGCCAGGATCTGAGGGCTTTTAGCAGGGGGGGGGGGGGAGAATATATATATATATGAAAAAAGAGTTTAGATGGGTGTTCACCCTTAATGATCCCTGATTGGTCCAGTGGAGCCAGGACCTCTGGGCTTATATGAGAGAGAGGAAAGAAATTTTTTTTTTTAATGAAAAAAGGAAAAAATAACAAGAAAAAGAAAAAAATATTAATAAAGAAAGGGTTTAGGTGTCTATTCACCCTTTATGATCTCTGATTGGTCCAGGTGGAGCCAGGACCTGTGGGCTTTAAAAGGAAGAAAAGAAAAAGAAAAAAAAAAAAAAAAAGGGAAGGAAAAAAAAGGAAAAGGAAGAAAGAAAAGAATAAAGAAAGGGTTTAAGTGGCTGGGGAGGGGAGGAATACTTAGATTGAGGACTGGGAATGCACTGTAGCCAGAGAGTGAGTAGACTTTAAATCAAGAGTAGGGGAAGGGTCTTGGGTATTTAGGTGGATTGAGATAGGGGATGATTAAAAATATGCGAGAAGTAACTTTTGAAAAAGATATGTTGGGGATTAATAGTTCACGTAGCTCTCTGTATATCTCAGGTGCTTGAGATTAGCAGCCATCATTTCCTGAGGCTGCCTCTTTTTCTTGGTCAGGTCTCTGCAGTCTACAGTGTAGCTGGTGTTGGAGTGGCTGGGCCTATGATTGTCACCATCAGGTCTGATTCTGAGTGTCAGCCCCCAGGTAGGCTGGACCTTCAGTAGCCTAGCTGGGTTTTAGGGCTGCCAGTATTCTGGGGCCCACAAGGTGCCCCCTCCAAATCCTGGCAGAGGTTCCTGCCTGTGATGGACACCTGACACCCCTGCAGGGCAGCCTGCAACCTCACTGGTTCTTGTGATGAATGGCCCTGCCCTCGCAGCTCCTGGAGGAGGCAGCCCCCTCCGCCAATAGTGCCAGGGGTCTATCAACACTGCCCAGCTCCCCTGGGCAAGAGCCAATCCTCCAAGCAGACCAGCTCTCCAAGGAGTCCTTCATGCTGCCTCTGTGATGTACCCCTCCCATCGCATCTGCGGCCTTTGTCCCTGCCAATGCGGGGGTCAGTTGCTCCAGGTACAAGTTCATGGCTTGCAGTTTGGAGTTTCCGCGGGAGGCTAGGGGCCTGTGTGGGTGTGCATGGCTGGGCCTCCCCTCTCGCAGGGGCTTCAAGCTGCTGTTTCCCCAGGTTACCCAGTAGCATCATTTTCGGCCCTCTCGCCGCCCCAGCCGGTGCACTTCCCTGCTCCTCTGCTCCTGCTCCTGCAGGTCTCTTCTCCTCCGCCTCTGTCCCAGTGAGGAGCTTCCTCTTCCTGTTGCCAGAGCTAGTCTCTCACACAGTCCCTCCCCTGCAGGAGTTCAATTCCTTGTTCCCTCTGGCCTTTGCCCTCATTGCCCACACTTCACTGTTCAGATTTCTAGTCACCAGGGAGCCTGGAGCTGGCTTCAGTTAAACAAGCCCCTCTGGGTAGAGTCCCCACTGCCCAGAGCCGACTTCGGCCTGCTGGCTGGTCGGACCAGAGCCCCCCTCACCTGCTCTACTGCAGGTCTCTGCTGCCTCTGGGCTGTTCTCCCCTGAGTCCAGATGCTGACCACTCCAATTCTTAGGGACCTGAAGACGTCTTGCGCTCCCTATCCTGTCCTCCAGCTGCTCTGGTACTCGAGAACACCATCAGCACTGCGCTCTACCCTGTCGCCATCTTTTCTCCTCCTCGGAACATGAAGCTTCTTACATTCTTTTCAAATGCACATGGAGCAGTCACCATTGTAGAGTACATAATAGACTATAAAATAAGCTTTCATAAATTTTAAAACTTTGAAATAGTACATTATGTGTCTGCAACCACATAGAATCAAGTTAGAAATCAATAACAACACACTTAAATAATCTAATGATTAAGAAAGAAACCATTGGAGGATTTAGAAAATATTATGATCTAAGTTAGCACCTTAATAAACTAGAAAAAGAAGAGCAATTAAACCCCAAGTAAATTGAAAAGGGGAATAACAAAGAACCAACATAATTAAAATAGAAAATACACAATAGAGAAAATTAACCAAGCCAAGGCAAGCTCTTTATAAACATTAGTAAAATTTCTAATAAAAATTGATAAATCCTAGCAAGGTTGATTAAGACCAAAAAGCACACAAATTGAAACTATTGTGAATTAAAGAGAAAATATAATTATAGATTCTTAGGACAATAAGAACTATAATATAATATTATTAACTTTATAACAATATATTTAATTTTAGATACCAGCAATTCCTGAAACTGACTCAAGGAGATAGATTGGCACTAAATGGCCCTGTAAATTATTATCAAAAATCTTTCCCAGAGAACTATCCTCTCCAGGACGAGATGTTTCACAGGTGAATTCTAAAAAGCACTCAAGGAAGAAATATTACCATTGTTGCACAAAATGTTTAATAAAATAGAGTATCTCTAGCCAAGATGGAGATATAGGTAGACATGCTTTACCACCCTCCAAAACAATAAGAAAGTAATCAACTACCTCAAAACTAAAAACAACCAGAGCTACGATAAAATCCAATCACATGTAAATCCAACAAGCAAAGATATAGAGAAGTAATACTCATTCAGACAGATAGGAGGTGTGGAGCTGGGGTGGAAAGGATGCAGTGGCAGCAGTGGTGGCAGCAACAGCAGCAAGGCAGGGGCTCTCTGGCTGGCAGAAAGTGCAATCACATGTTATAAAAGCTGGGAGGGACACTTGGGGAGAGATCCCAGTCCCAGACCTGACTGCAAAGCTCATAGTTCCAACACTGGGGAAAATAAAACATCATTGTTTCTGACAGAAAACCAGTGGGGGTTGGGGCAGCAGAATAAACTGCAAGTCTCTCAGCAAACTCCATTTGTTTAGAGAGCCTCCACAGTCCTAGTGTTCTATCAGAATTCAGAAGGACACCAATCAGACACTGGGGAGGTACAGGAGTACGATCCTTTATTCACATGTGGTCCCAGAGGAGAAGCTCTCCAAATTCTGGGCTACGAGTTGGGACAGGCAGCAACTTTTATAGCTGAAGCTTTATTCCTTAGCCTAAGTGGCACAAGCGGGTATACAGAAGCAAAAGTAGCAGTTTGACCTAGTTTTCAGCACATTTCTTATCACTCAAGCTGGCTGCTGCCCAAGAGCCAAGGCCATTAAGGGAGGTTAGCCAAGGCTGTTAAGGGGGGCTTCCTTACATCCCCCTTACATTCCCCCCTGTGGACGCTTAGAGGGCGCTTTTGCCCACCTCAGCATCCATTCCTCGGCCCCGCCTTGGCGGGTCTTCTGTAGCTTGATGACAGGGCCTCTCCTGGAGTGGTCTCGGGTCAGGGTGTCCTCCTCAGGATCCGTGGCCACCTTGGCTCTGGTGTAGTGGATCCACAGGGTCTGGCCTGCAACCTTTAAAGCAGTGAGGGTAGTTAGTAATACCAGGTATGGCCCTATCCATCAGGGTGCAAGAGGCTCCTTTTTCCAGTCCTTGATCCACACGTACTGTCCTGGCCTAAAGGAGTGGGCTGGCCCCCCTGCGTGAGCTAGTTTGAGCCCAAGGTGGGCCTGCCTAATCTGTTCTAACTCTAACCCTAATTCTTTTAAGTAGGTGGTTTGTCTGGCTTCTCCTAGGATGGATAGGTCTACCAGCCCTGAGATATGGGTTAGAGGAGTGGGCCGCCCCATACACTAGCTCATATGGAGTGAATCCTGCTGCGTTCGGGGTATTCCAAGCTCTAAAGAGGGCGAGCGGCAGGAGGTCAGTCCAGGGCGTTCCCGTCTCCTGGCTGAGTTTCCCTAAGGTTTCTTTTAAGGTTCTATTCATTCTTTCTACCTTCCTTGAACTCTGGGCAGTATGTAATTTCCACTTGATCCCTAGAGCCCAAGTCAGTTCCTGGACTACATTTGCAGTGAAAGCCAGCCCGTTATCACTGTTTAGGCTGATTGGGAGTCCGTGACGTGGGATGATTTCCTTTAGTAAAGCCTTCGCCACCTCTCTGGCTTTCTCCATTCGTGTGGGGAAAGCCTCGTAGACCCATCCTGAGAAAGTGCAAACCATGACTAGTAAGTATTTATAGCCTCGCACCGGCTTCAGTTCTGTGAAGTCTATTTGTAAATCCTCAAAGGGTAGGGTCTCTGTATACTGGACCCTGGTGGGAACACTCCGCTGGGTCTTGGCATTATGCTGGGCACAGGTGGTGCACCTTCCGGCTATGCTCGAGCACAGCGCGTCCATCTGGGCAAAATAGTAGTGCCTGCCTAGTATCTGCTTCATCTTAGTTTGCCCTAAGTGGGTGAGGTCGTGGCAGCTTTGCACTACCCCCTTGGCTCAGCTCTGGGGAATGAATATCCTGACATCAGCTAGTTGCCAGAGGCCCCCAGGTGTCCGAGCAGCACCTAGGCTCTCTGCCCATCTGTCCTCCTCTGGATGGTAGCTGCGCTTGAGGTCAGTTATATCTAGTAGCACTCCTAGGACCGGTGGAACTGGGGGGTGCTCACCGGGCTGCCTCTCAAGCAGCTTGATCTGCTAGCCGATTGCCCTCTGCCTCTGCAGAATGTCCTTTCTGGTGTCCTTTGCAGTGTATTACTGCTACTACCTGGGGGCCCATACTGCCTCTAGGAGCTTGAGGATCTCAGCCTTATTCTTGATCTCTTTCCCTTCTGCTGTAAGGAGCCTCCTTTCCTTGTAAATGGCTCTGTGACAATGGAAAGTGGAAAAGGTGTACCTGGAGTCAGTGTATATATATTGACTCGTTTCCCCTGGCTGAGTTTGAGGACCCAGATCAGGGCATGTAGCTCGGCCCTTTTCTTTGCAATAGGCACATTGATCCTTCTCACACTTGGGGTGCTCCTTTGGCTTTCCCCGACCTGGTCCCCCCAGCCCCCTTGTTGCCAGTCCGGCCAGGGCAGCTGCTAGGAGGGTGGCTTGGGTCTTCTGTTCTTCTAGGCGTGCGGCGGCACCTGCCTCTGCTGATGGCGTAGCTGGGACACGACTGGGGATGGCTCTCGGTGACCTTCTGGTTGGACCGACTGGTCGCCTGGGCTTGTGGCTGGCGAGCCTGATGGTGGCGGAGTGAGGACATCTGACAAGGGCACTGATGGCCTGGACTCTGGTGGGCCCTAGTACGGGGGCGGATAGAGCATGACAACTTCATCCTCTTCTGGGCTCTCTTAGAGTATGGGGGCTCAGGGCTGCGCAACCAGGACCCTAGAGGGCTGAGATGATGGCTCTGGGCAGCCAGTCCGGAGTCCCTTAACTACACTGGTCGTGCCAGCACGTGTGGGGCTCTTCTTCCCAACACATCGACGCAACCACCTAGGCATGTCCTGAGCTAGTTCCTGCCATATGTCTATGTAGGGGTACTGGTCAGGGTGACCTGGCTTTCCTGTGACTATCCGGTGGACAGCCCTGACTGTGGAGAGATTCAGTGTTCCCTCAGGGGGCCAGCCTACCCCAAATGTAGGCCACTCTGAGGAACAAAAAGTCTGCAACTGGCCCGCCTCAAGGGACGAATCTTGCCCCTTAAAGCGGTCAAAGTTCTGGAGCACACAATCTAGGATGGTGGACGATCCCCTCCCCATTTTCCTCCCTCACAGCGCAGACAAACAAAGGGAAGGGGTTCAGTCGCTTGCCCGCCTGGCCTGCCCTCTTATGAGGCGAAGTCGATCTTGGCTAAGGTTGCCCGATCAGAATCCAGGTTAGACAGCCAACCGTTATGCCGTATGAGCTGACACAGGAACCGCAAGTTAGGGCTCACTCACATCCCGTGGGCTGAGGCCCATGGGACAACATACACACGCACTCTTATTCAGTCACTCGCTCAGAAGTTATTTACAATCCCACCCCTTTCGGGGTCTGCTGCCAATCGTTCTGACTGGCTCCGAGTTTTCTCAGATGGAGAGGGTCTGGTCCCTGGGGCACTTACCGATTTGGCACCTTCTGACTGGTCATAATCCAACCTCCCAGTACCCAAGGAGCGGTTGCCCAGGAACCAGCATTCGACGCCCTGATCGGCGTGGCCTAAGAAATCTTAGGGCATATTCTCCCCCACCTCTCTTGGGTCGCCATTCACCGGAAACCACGGCGCCCTCCCAGCAGCAATCAGGCCCGTATTGTGTAAGGTCATTTCCCGGTCAGGGAACCAAATGTTCTATCAGAATTCAGAAGGAAACCAACCAGACACTGGGGAGGTACAGGAGTACGATCCTTTACTCACATGCGGTCCCAGAGGAGAAGCTCTCCAAATTCTGGGCCCTGAGCTGGGGCAAGCAGCAACTTTTATAGCTGAAGCTTTATTCCTTAGCCTACGTGGCGCAAGCGGGTGTACAGAGTCAAAAGTAGCAGTTAGACCTAGTTTTCAGCTCATTTCTTATCACTCAAGCTGGCTGCTGCCCAAGAGCCAAGGCTGTTAAGGGAGGTTAGCCAAGCTGTTAAGGGGGCTTCCAACTAGCCAAGGCCATTAAGGGGGGCTTCCTTATATCCCTCTTACACTAGAACATTTGCAAAGCCACCCACTCTGGGAACCACAACCAGAGCAATGGCTAGAGAGATGCCAGTCCCATATAGGAAGTGGGAAAATGTCTGGAGAAGAGGCAAGTGCTGAGAGAGAAGCACTGCTATGCCTCACTCCCCTCCCCAACATACAGGGCTACAACATGGAGAAACAGGTCATTCTCCTGCACTGACAAAATTCTGGGCTTGGTCCCTTATAATGTAACAGGTGGGACAGCTCTACCTAAGACAAAGGCAAACACAGGAGGCTGTCAAATTGAGGAGAAAGAGAAATATGTCCCAAAAGAGGGAGCAGATCAAGGTTCTGATGGGAGAACTAAGCAATAAAGAGATAGCCAACTTAACAGATGCAAAGATCTAAATGCTGGTAATAAAGATGCTCACAAACTTATCAGGCATGCTTGACTATAGCAAATGCATAAGGAAAGAAGTGAAAGCTATGCTAAGTGAAATGAAGGAAAATCCACACAAAACCAATGGTGAAGGAAAGAAAGCTGGGGTTCAAATCAATAATTTGGAACATAAACAAGAAATAAACAGTCAACCAGAACAGAATGAAGAATAAGAATTGGAGCCCTGGCTTGTGGCTCAGTGGATTGGCACCAGCCTGTGAACCCATAGGGCACTGCTTCAATTCCCATTCAGAGCACATAACCAGGTTACCAGCCTATCACTGGAGGCAGGTGAAAGGCAACCATACATTGATGTTTCTCTCCCTGTCTTCCTCCCTCTTGCCCTTCTCTCTGAAAAATAATGAATACAATCTCTTTTTTTAAAAAGGAAAAAAAAAATTGAAAAAAATGAGGAGATGCTTAGGAACCTCTGGAACAATTTTAAATGTGCCAACATCTGAATCATAGGGGTGCCAGAAGAGGAAGAGAAAGAAATTGAAAATGTGAAAAAGTAATGAAGAAAAACTCCCCAAGCTTGGTGAAGGAAATACACATACAAGTTCAGGAAGTACAGAGAATCCCAAACAAACTAGATTCAAATAGGACTACACCAAAGCACATCATAATTAAAATGTCAAAGGTTAAAGATGAAGAGAGAATCTTAAAAGCAGAAAGAGAAGAGAGTTACCTACAAAGGGGTTCCTATAAGACTATCAGCTGATTTCTCAAAAGAAACTTTTCAGGCAAGAAGAACTGGCAAAAATAAAAATAAAAAAATTCAAAGTGATGAAAAGCAAGGGCCTACAACCAAGCAAGGACCTACAACTCTATCCAGAAAAGCTATCATTCAGAATGGAATGGCAAATAAAGTACTTCCCAGACAAGGTAAAGTTAAAAGAGTTCATCATCACTAAGCTATTATTATTATATGAGATGTTAAAAAAGACCTAAGAAAAAGATGAAAACTATGAACATTAAAATGATAACAAACAACTATCAACTACAGAATCTAAAAAATAAAAATAAACTAAGCAGACAACCAGAACAGGAACAGGATCATAAGTATGGGGATCATTTAGGTTACTAGCTGGGAAGTGACAGGGAGAGAAACAGGGAAATGGTGCAGGGATTAAGAAGCATAGTTGGTAGGTACAAAATAGACAGGGGGATGTTAAGAATAGTACAGGGAAGGGTAAAGCCAGAGAACTTACATGCACGCCCATTGACATGAACTAAGTGGAGTGGGACTACTGGAGGAAGGGCAGGTGCTGGGCACAGGGAAGCAAAGGGAAAAAAAATTGGGACAGGGGCCCTGGCTGGTAGCACAGTGGTTAAGGTGCTGGCCTGCAAACCCAAAGGTCACAGGTTCGAATCCCCAGCCAGGGCACATGACCAGGTTGCAAACCAGGTCTCCAGTTAGATCCATGGCAGGAGGCAGGTGAAATGCAACCACACATTGATGTCTCTCTCCCTCTCTGCCTCTCTCCCTTCCCCTCTTTCTAAAAATAATAAAATAAATCTTTAGAAAAAAAAATTGGGACAGCTGTTACAGCATAATTAACAAAATATACTTTAAAAAAAGAGAAAATAGAGTATCAAATAGATTATATATCATCAGCAACTCTGCATCAATGTTCCTATAGAAGGTAAAATCTATTTTTAGTCCCTATAAATTCAGATTGTGCTTTTGACTTGCTTTGATGGTTATATTATGCAAAAATGACAATGTACCTGTTTCAGACCTAGTCTTTAAGAGATGGGTAACTTCCAGTTTAATTCTGGGAAGCCAGTCACATGCTGGAAATCATCTCAGCCTCAGTTTTCCCCCCAAATTTCTGACCCATATAATTGATAGTAATGCATCATTATTGTATTTAGCCACTAGTTTTGGCATCCCACTATAGATCATGAAACAGAAGACAAGGGAACACTTAACAAGTTCTTTTATGAGATCAGCCTGACCCTGATACTAAAACCTGGCAAAGATATTACAAAGAAAGAAAATTACAACTAAATATCTCACATGAATTTCTATAGCAAATTTCTTTTTTAAACATTAGCCAATGTAATACAGCAATATAAAAAATTATAAATATCATCACCATAGGAATCATCTCAGAAATACAAGATTAGTTCAATGTTTACATATATCAATCAATTATGAGAAAAGAGTCATGTAAAACTTGAATAAGGCCTATAAGTAAATTAAACATTTTTATTAGTTAATTTTCTGGTTGATAAGCATATTGTTTTTGTCCATACTAATATTTAAGGAAGATATATGGGAACTCAATATACAATTTTTACAACTTTTTTTTTAAGTCTAAGATATATTTTCCAAAATAAAAAGTGAAAGAAAAGAAATCCAAGAAAAATTAATCTAATGAGTGGGAATGTTGCAGTAGGGATAGGAGAAGTAGATATTTTGTATAGTTTTTACCTTTGCAACTATATTAATATTTCACATCTTAAAAATAATAAAAATACATTGATAACTTTAAGAATAAACCTTAAAATTGAATACAGAGTCCTGGCTGGTATGGCTTAGTTGGTTAGAGAGAACCCCATAGAGCTCCATCCAGTTCACCAAAAAGTTGCATGTTCGATTCCCAGTCAGGACACAGGACACAGCCCTAGACTATGGACCCTGGGTCAGGGCACATATGGGAAGCAACCAATTGGGCTCTCTCTCTCTCTCTCTCTCTCTCTCTCTCTCTCTCTCTCTCTCTTCCCTCTCTCCCTTCCTCGGTCTCTAAAAGGCAATTAAAAATGTTCTTGGTAGCCCTGGCTGGTGGCACAGTGGATAAGGTGCCGGCATGTGAACCCAGAGGTCGCTGGTTCGATTCCCCATCCAGGGCACATAACCAGGTTGCAAGCCAGGTCTCCAGCCAGATCTGTAGCTGGAGGCAGGTGAAATTATGTCTCTCTCCCTCTCTGCTTCTCTCCTTTCCCCTCTCTCTAAAAATAATAAATAAAATCTTTAAAAAAAAAAAAAAAAAACCTTAAAAAATGTTCTTGGGTGAGGATAAAAAAGTTGCACACAGAGAAAAACAAATGAACTTATAGTGTCTGTTAAATGAACTTATAAGGATTTATTTTCTTAGATAATTTAAATTTTATAACCAAACATTTACAAGTTTTAAGAAGTAAAAATTACTAAGCACCTACCAAATGAAAACTTAGAAGAGTAAAATGCCTAAAAGCTAATTAAATAGAAGTATCTGATTTGAATAATCAGTAAGAAAATATATTTTACAACTTGTGAGTACTGCACTGTGAAATAATAGATCCAGTAGATGACCAAATTTACTAAATATTTTATTGTATTACTTATTAGTTACTAATTATATTATTGACAGTTTCATTAAAGGTGAATTTTCTTAATGTTACAAAGATTGTAAATGGCTATTGCGTTGCTATGCTCTTTTCTAGTATGTTGAAATGAGGATCTTAATGTTTAAAAAAGAATTTTCATTTCATGGAGTTAGCTCCTTAAAAGTGTTATCTTTCTCCCTTGAGTAACTAAGAAATTGGACAAAGTTTAAGAAACAACTGTTTCTTAAGCAAGCAGAGCACTGCAGTACTATTGAGTTGGGGGAGCAGATTAGAATACAGGAGGTTGACCTGGCTATAAATTGTGAGCAGAGTGCCAGAATGAAGGAGTGAGGCATAAAAAGAGCTCTAGAAACCTAAATTCTCTGAGGGGTCAAGAACTAAAAACATTGAGTCTATATGTCTGTGACTATCCTCAGTGAGGAGTAAGACATGGATTAGAAGGTAAAACTCCATTAGGCTGGACAAAGAATGACAGGGTAACTGTGAGCTGAGTAAAAAGTTCCCAGAGTGCATGCAGGGATGAGAGTGGCTTGAATTTTAATCAGCTATACTTAAGAATCCTCAGAGAGTTAAGAATTCTCAGAGAGAACCCAGAAGGCAGCATTTTATTAGTGAAGTTTAACTAGCCACAAAGGAAGGGTAGCCAAGATAATAGTGATATAAACATGGTTATAACTATAGAGAGAGAGTAGAGATAAATCCCTCCCACCAATAAACCTGCACATATATGATCAGTTGATTTTTAAGGATCTAAAGTGATTAAGTGAGACAAGTATAATCTCAGGAAATATTATTAGAAATTGATGTCCAAAACATCACTCAAAATGAACCACACACATAAAGCTTTAGAAATTCAAGAAAAAAAGTAATAAAGCAACATTCTTGTAAAATTGATATACAGAAAAACAAAGATTTTTTTGGTAGTAAGTACATAAAAAAGCACAAACTGTACTAGTAAAATTTGATCAAACCATTAGAATTTAAACGTTCTGCTATTCAAATTGGTTAGAGAATACAAAGACATGTCACATAGTACAAGATAATATTTAATATTTATATATCAGACAAAAAAATGTGTATCAAAGATTTTAAATTCAGTAGGAGGATGAACAACCCAATTTAAAAAGCAGGCAAAAGATTTAAACAAGTACTTCATAGAAGATGCTATGAATGGCCAACCAAAACATGATATGACATTAAATATCATTAATCACCACATAAATAAAAATAAAAATCAAGCCCTGGCTGGTGGCACAGTGGATAATGTGCCAGCCTGAGAACCCAAAGGTCTCTGGTTTGACTCTCAGCCAGGTTGCAAGCTAGGTCTCTATCCAGGTCTGTAGCTAAAGGCAGGTGAAAGGCCTACATTAATGTCTCTCCCTCTCTCCCTCACTCCTTTACCCTCTCTCTACAAATAATAAATAAAATCTTTTTGAAAATAAAAATAATAAATAAAAATAAAAATCATAGGACTCCACTCCTGCTTACTAGAAAGGTAAACCTGAAATTTACAACACCAAATGCTAGCAAGGTATAGACTAACTGAAATCCTTGTATTTTGCTCATAGGAATATAAAATGGTACATTAACTTTAGAAAACTATGTTACTTCTTTATAAATTTAAATATATACATATTCTATGGTCTGGTGATTCTACTATTAGGTATTATCCCAAGAGAAGTAAAATACACTGTATAGAAATATTCATATGCTATTTTAAATGCCCCTAAACTGCAAATAATGCAAATGGCCATTTACAAATGTTGGAATAACAAATTGTGTTATCTACAAAATGGAATCCTTCTTTGTAATAAAAAGGAGTATATTGTTGATACACGTGATGACATGGATAAATCAGAAACATGCTGAGAAAACCTATCAGACACAAAAACTGCATTTTATATAATTCTATTTCTGTGAAGCACTAGAAAAGATAAACCTCATCTTTAGTGATAGAAAGAAGACCAGTGATGAGTGGGGACTGACCAGGATGGGGTGTGAGAAAAATTTTAGAATAATTTCTTTCTATGTCTTAGATTGTGGTTGTCAAGTCACAAAACTGAACACTTAAAAATGGGTGTATATTTTTGTATGTAAAATATACCTTAATAAAGTGTGTTTTTAAAACTCCTAACTGAATAGAAAGTGTCAAAAGTTATTTTCAATTAACCATGTTAAATATGAATGTGGTGCTTGCTTCGGCAGCACATATACTAAAATTGGAACGATACAGAGAAGATTAGCATGGCCCCTGTGCAAGGATGATACGCAAATTCGTGAAGCATTCCATATTTTTAAAATATATATGAATATGATTTTGTGATCTTCAAAACCACAATCCAGTCAGTACCACTTTTCACCTCATTTACTAGCAAACAAAATGTTTACAACATAACTAAACATCCCACACTGCCTTCAATCTCCTGAAATGCTCTAATTCCTCCCAGTTTTTTCAAGTCTTTACATGTTTTATACTCTTTGAATTGGCTATTTCACTTTTAGGAATTTGTCCTAAGAATATAAGCATGAATATGAGTACAGATATTTGCAAAGATGCTCACTTCCCACTGTTTAATATAATAGCAAAAATAAAACTAGAAACATTAATAAGAGATTAAATAATTATTTATGGTCCACCTACAGAATGGAGAATAATGAAGCCAAGAAAAAGTGTGAAAATTACAAAACAACATGTGACACTTGCCCTCAATCTTGGAAAAAGACAAATAATATTTTTTTTAAAGATTGTAAGGATGTAGACTGTTACTAACAATGATAATTTTTGCATGGTGAGGTTATATGATTTTAATTTGGGGGAAACTATATATATTTTCCAAATTTCTAAAATTAACCTGAATTATTTTATAATTTGAAAATTGAACAATAGAGATTTCCAGCAAGATGGCAGAGGAGTAAGTGGAGCTACACCAATCTCCTCCCAGGTTGCAGCTGGAATTACATTTTTGGAGAAAAAGTCAGCGGGAATTACCAACAGAACACCAGCTGGAAACAAGTCTTATAATCACAGACAAAACAAAAGAGGATGCTTCATCACACCATGACTGGTAGGAATCACAGAAATGTGAGAGGGCTGTCTGGGTCCCCACCAGAGGCAGCAGCCAAAGGGATGGAGCTGAGGGCTCCACCTGGGAAGGGGGATTCTGGTCCCACAGCTGGGTTTCCCAGCCTACAGCAACATGACAGAGAGTAGAGCAGAATCCAGCTGAGAAGGGTGGAAAGCCATGGAGTTTGGTGGACTGAGAGAGCTCTGGAGACAGAGAACTACTAGGGTGACCACAGCAACAATACATTGGCACCCACCTACCCTGTGCTCCAGCAAAGGAAGGCAGAGAGGACTGAAGACATGTGGGGAGAGTTTGCAGAGGTGGCTTGGAAGAGACAAGTGGGGAAGCAGCTGTGGGAATCCCGGTGCTGATTCATTGCCCACACCTTGAGCAGACTGTGCTGCACCAAGCAGCTTTCATATGAGGGTCCTCATAGCCCCACTCACTGGAAGCAATCTGCCCCACCCAGCAGTGCCAGAACCTGGCCTCTGATCACAATTCTTGGATTTACATCTAAATAAACCTCTCCTCCCCTGCCCTTCCCTGCCCTGCCTTGCCCTGCCTTGCCCTGCCCTGCCTGCCATGTCTCAGTATAGATACAATAGTTGGCACCTGAAGAGGTATTTCTCACCCAGTAGTGCCTGGACCTAGCTGCTGATTACAAACTCTCTGACATACAGCTGGGTCAGACAGTGAGCCCCACTCAGTGGTAACTGAGCCTGGTGGTTGATTCTGGATTCATTGGTTCACAACTGAGTTGGTTTGTCCCACCCACTGGCCTCTGGGTCTGGTGGCTGATCACAGATTCATTGGATTACAATTGGATCTTGCTGCCTAGCCCAGTGGTGCCTGAGACTGTCAGCTGATCACAGATTCATTGATTTACATCTGAATCTGTCCCACCAGGCTGCACCTGAGCTGGTGGCTGATCCATTGGATTACAATTGAACCTCATTGTCTATCCCAGCAGGGCCTGAGTTTGGTAACTGATTTATTGATTTACAACTGAATCAGTCTGTCACCCCAAGCTGCGTCTGAGCCTGGTGGTGGATCACAGACCAATAGGATTACAACAAAATCAATTCTTCTAGCCTAGCAGTTCCTTAGCCTGTCAGCTGATCACAGTCTTATTGGATTGCAAAAGAAAACTAAAAATGGGGATAAAAAGAAACAATTCATCACCAAAAGGAAAGGAGGAATCCCTAGAAAGATTACTAAATGAAACAGAGGCAAGCAAACTATCAGATATGGAATTCAAAATAATGATGCCAGAGAAACTCAATGAGCTTAACCAGCTCAAAGAAAACTATAAACAACTCCAGGGGAACTATGAAGAACTCCAGGAAAGCTACAAGGAAATTACTGAGAATTACACCAGCATTAAAAAGGACATAGAAACTATCAATAGGAGCCAGAAATAAATGAAGAATACAACATCTGAATTGAAGAGTACAGTAGAAGAAATCAACAGCAAGCTAGAGGAAGTATAGGATCAGATCAGCGAGCTGGAGGACAACCTAGAAAAATATTCCAAGACAGTACAAGAGAATGAAAAAAGGCTGAACAAGAATGAAGAGGTTTTAAGGGAGCTGCAGGGCAACATGAAACACAATAATATCCATATCATAGGGATAACAGAAGGAGAAAAGAAACAAGGAATTGAAAACCTGTTCAAAAAAGTAATGATAGAAAACTTCCCTAACATGATGAGTGAAAACATTACTCAAGTTCAGGAAGCACAGAGGTTCCCAATGTGGATGAATCCAACAGACCCACTCCAAAACACCTTATAATTAAAATGGCAAATTTCAAAGACAAAGGGAGAATCCTAAAAGCATCAAAAAAGAAGAAGCAAATAACATATAAGGGGGATTCAATAAGGTTATCAAATGATTATTCAATAGAAACAATACAATCCAGAAGGGAATGGCAAAAAATATTCCAAGTAATGGGAAACAAAGACCTGCAACCAAGAATAACCCAGCAAGGATCTCATTCAAAATGGAAGGAGGAATAAGGAGTTTCCCAGAAAAAAAAAAAAAGACTAAAAGAATGCATCTCTACCAAACCAGCATTGCAAGAAATGCTAAAGGGTCTGCTTTAAAAAAAATGAAGAAACAGAGAGAGACATAGAGGAACACAGGTACAAAATGGGAAAATGGCAATAAATAAGTATCAATCAATACTAACCTTAACTATAAATGGATTAAATGTGCCAAATAAAAGACATAGGGTAGCTTAATGGATTAAAAAACATGGCCCACATATATGCTGTCTTCAAAAGACCCAACTCCGAACAAAATATCTACACAGATTCAAAGTGAAGGGATGGAAAAATATATATCGAGCAAATGGACATGAAAAAAAGGCTGGAGTAGCAATACTTATTTCAGACAAGATAGATTTTACAAGGAAGGCCATAAAAAGAGACAAAGAAGGACATTTCATAATACTTAAGGGAACAGTTCATTAAGAAGATATAACTGGTAATCTTATATGCACCCAACATAGGAGCTCCCAAATATATTTAAAAAGTCTTGCAGGGTTTCAAGAAGGATATAGACAATAACACACTAATAGTAGGTTATTTTAATACCCCATTATCAACAATGGACACATCTTCCAAACAAAAATCACCAAGGATATTGTGGTACTGAACAACATTCTAGATGAAATGGACCTAAATGATGGACCCCAAAGAAGCAAAATACACATTTTTTTCAAATGCACATGGAACATTCTCAAAGGTAGACCACATGGTAGGTCACAAGGCAAGCCTCCATAAATACAGCAAAATTGAAATCATACCAAGCATCTTCTTAGATCACAATGGCTTGAAACTAGAAACCAACCTCAAGGGAAAAAAACAAAATCACTTTAACTCATGGAGGCTGAATAACATGCTTTTAAGTAAGGAATGGGTTAACAATGAGATCAAAGATGAAATCAAAATGTTTCTGGAAACAAATGACAATGAATACACAACAGCTCAAAACCTGTGGGACACAGCAAATGCTCTCAGAGGGAAATTCACAGCAATACTGGCCTTCCTAAAAAGGATAGAAGAAGCTGATACAAAGAACCTAACCATAAAGCTGCAAGAACTAGAGGAGCAACAACAAAGCCCAGAGCAAGTAGAAGGAAGGAAATCATCAAGATCAGAGCAGAACTAAATAACTTAGAGACTCAAACTACAATTCAAAGAATCAAAAAGTCCAAGAGCTGGTTTTTTGAAAAAATAAATAAAACTGACAAACCCTTAACCAGACTCATCAAGAAAAAGAGAGAGAGCACCCAAATAAACAGAATCAGAGCTGACAGAAGAGAAATCACAACTGATACTTCAGAAATACAAAAGATTGTAAGAAATTACTACAAACAACTATATGACAAAAAATATGACAACCTGGGTGAAATGGACAAATTTTTGGAAATGTATAATATACCAAAATTGAATCCAGAGGAAGCAGAAAGCCTGAATAGACCAAGAACAAGTAGTGAAATTGAAGCAGTAATCAAAAATCTCCCAAAGCACAAGAGCTCTGGACCAGATAGCTACACAGGTGGATTCTACCAAACATTTAAAAAATTAACTCCTATCCTTCTCAACCTATTCTAAAAAGTGAAGGAAGAGGAAGAAAGACTCCCAAACTTTCTATGAGGCCAATATTATTCTAATCCCCAAACCAGGTCACAACACAACTAAGAAAGAAAACTATAGACCAATATCTCTGATGAACATAGATGCTAAGATTCTCAACAAAATATTGGCCAACTGGATTTAGCAATAAATTAAAAAGATCATACACCATGAACAAGTGGCTTTCATCCCAGGGATGCAAGGATGGTACAACATTTGCAAATCAATAAGTGTAATACACCACATAAACAAAACGAAAATTGAACAATAAATATTTTGTTAAAAAAACAAGGTTTTGGTATACATATTTAAAGAGATGCTATGCAAGTGTATCCTGCTTAATTAAGATAGTGCATATTCCCAAAATCTGTGTATATTTGTAACTCAAATTCTATTTTCACTGTCCACATTACATTCTATTTAAAAGCATAACCTAAAGCATTTTCATAGTATGAATATTTTATCATATGTCCATAGTTTTTCTCATTTAAAATTTAAGATATTCATATTCATTTTCTAAAATTGATCCTGTAACACAGGTCAAGCCCAGGAATCTTTATTGTTCATTCAGATAAGCTGAAAAATCCACAAGGAGGACTGGGTGGAATAGACATTGCCTTTATTAACCACAGTGCAGGACTGCACCTCCTGTGTCCAAAACTTATTTTAAGGGATCCAAGACAAAAAATATATATGAGGTCTGTCCCAAATGTATCGGCTGCACAAACTTTTAATCATATTGATGTTGGGTGGATACTTTCAGGACAAACCTTGTATGTTGTACATGTGACTCTAAACCATATTTCCTCAGTGTAAAGAAAAAGTCAAGAAGCAGTCACAGGACAGGAAGCCACTCCTAAAAGGTGATAAGAAGGAAATTACAATCCATTTCTAAAATGATACACATTTTTTCTGACCAGCGGCCCCTAATCAGCCCCTAGTCATGGGAAGGGGAAGGAACATGTCCATTAATTCCACAGAGCCCTTCCTTCTGGTTCTATTATGCCATTGATCTAATGTCTAAGCCTGGTTTTTACAACACATAGATACAAACACACTGTAGGGATAGCCAGAGAGGAAGGTGGGATGGGGTAGAGGTAGGCAAAGGGGGAGAATGAGGACAGGAAAGAGACCTTGCTTGGGGCAACGGGCACACCATGCAGTGTATAGATGATATTTTGTTGAGTTGTATACTTGAAACCCATATGGTTTTGCAAACCAATATCACCCTAAAATTCAATAAATAAATACATTTTTTAAGTTCATGGGGACATTCAGAGGACTTTTGACTAAAGAAACTAGGAATGTCTTGATAAAGAAAGTAAGCTTCAAAAAGGGCTTGACACCATAAAAGGATTTTGATTATTGGATATTAAGGAAGGAATGCTTTCTAGGCAGAGGGAATGGCTGTACGGGATTATTATGGAGGTAAGAAAGAAGCCATCTTCCAGTTAAAAGTAAATAATTGACTCTCAATGGGAGGAAAGACCCAAAGCAGGGAATCCTGGAAACTTCCATGGAAAGTGCAGACTATTTCATATACATAAGAAAATCTCTCTCTAATTAGATAATGACATGTTCTGAGTATTTTCCTTCATAATAGCCTCACTTTCTCAGTCCCATATATAGCCATAATGTGACCCCATTAAATTAAGAAAGATTTTTTCTTTGACCTCACCTTTTTTATCATCTCTCTCTTTCTCTCTCTCTCTCTCTTTCCCCTCTCTCCATCTCCCTCCCTCCTTCCTTCCTTGGTTGGCCTCACTTTTTTCCTGGTGTTCAAGGTCTATGAAAGAATAGCCTATGGTAAGTATCATTTCTATAGGATGCATATCATTGCTACTCATATATGAAATTTTAGCTAGATACACATACTTCTTCATATAAAAAGTAGGTAGGATACCTATCATAACTACTAGCATGTGAGACTTATGCTAGATAACCTTATGCACAAAAAAGAAAGATGCCATCTGGGAGAGGATATTGGAGCAGGGCTGAGACCGAGAACCTGAGCTGAGATGAATTTGTGTTCTCATTGGGATTTGGCTGATGTTGATATCTCTGCTATGCAAATGAGGAAAAATATATAGTGTTTTGTCTAGACCAGAAACCTGAACTCAGTGAGAGGTTGCTAAAGCATGTGGTGTAGCTAGAAGAAAAAAAAATCATTTTGTCTGGCCTTGAACAGAACAGGATTTTCACCAGACTAGCTCCAGGGAGGTTGGTAACAACATGACACCCAGAAGCTGAAAGGCCAGAACGTTGCTAAGAGAGAATCCAAGACCAATTCCTTATAGCCTCTGTCAGGCAAATGTGGGCTGGCAATTAGATAGGATAGCTAGCCTCAGAAGAAACCTGGAATTTGCAAATCTATTTTCAGTTATTCTTTCTATTTTGTTGATTTCTCTTCAGAAATAATTGACCATTAAATAGGTCTTGAATGCTGCCTGGCAATCATACAGGGCTTCCCAAATCTGTTAGTTTCCTATCTTCTAAAGAACCATTCCACATATTCTCTTTCAGTAAATCTCCCAGCCCTCCACCCAGCTTTCTCCATCACTGAGGAAATTGAGGCAATAACCATAGCTACCCAGCTACCAGTAACAACATCAACACATTCTGCTTTCACATCTGTTGCCCTTTGTATGCCTGAAAAACTGAATTTAATTGTGCACCAGACCCTGTGCTGTGACTCCAGGACAGCCCTCCATCTCATCTTCCTTCTTTTGAATTCTCACTTTCTCTGCACCACTTCTATCAGCTTACAAGATTATTGCCTTTTTTTTTTTATTTTAAACAATAACAACAAACATCTCTCAACTATCATCCCATTTTCATGTTCCTCTTTGCAGAAAATTCTTCAAAAGAATTACGTACTATATTCCTAAGTCCAATGGTTGTATCTCTGTCCTCATTCTAAATGACCAATCAGCAACATCTCTTGCCACCTCCTCCTTTGCTTCCAGTATACCACCTTCTTTCAGTTTTTCTTTTATGTCTATGTTGCTCCTCAGTCCTCTCAGTTTGCTTCTATCCTATCATGTTGGACAATGTGTTCACTTACTGCCACTATAACAAATTACTACACATTTAGTGCTTACACAATATAATTATATTACCTTACATTTCTAGAGGTCAAAAGTCCAAAATAGGTTTCATTGAGCTAATTTCAAAGTGTCAGCAGGCTAAGCTCCTTTCTGGAGATTCCAGGAATCCCCCCTTCCTTTGTCTTTCCCAGCTCCTGAAGGTTGCCTTCATTCTTGGCCTCTTGGGTTCTTGGGCCCTATCCTCAAAGCTGGCAACATTGCATCTCCCCAACTCTTCTTTCATCATCACAGAATCTCTGACCATAATCAAGATGCATTCTCCACCTCTAAGGATCTGTGTGATTAGATGCACATTGAATATGTAATCTTGGCCTCAAACACCTATTGATGACCACTTGGCCTTTCACCTGACCAGTTTAACAGTCTTGGAAATAACTGACTCTTTTTTTTTTTTTTTTTTTTTTACATGCTTCATCTTGCAGGTCAGGAAATCTATGTCTCTGCCTTAAATAATATATCCAGATTGCTCTAAAAAAATCCAGTGTGTGTTGGAGGAGGAGAGAAGGAGAGTGAAAAGGGCATTTAAAAGAAACAAGACAGCAACAGACTAATAGTAGGGGATTTTAATACCCCACTATCAACAATGGACAGATCTTCCAAACAAAAAATCCCCAAAGATGTTGTGGTATTAAACAACACTCTAGAGGAAATGGACCTAACTGATGTATACAGAGTCTTTTACCCCACAGAAGCAAAATACACATTCTTTTCAAATGCACATGGATCATTCTCTAAGATAGACCACATAAAATTTTAGCTAGATACACATACTTCTTCATATAAAAAGTGGGTATGTCACAAGACAAGCCATCACAAATACAAGAAAATTGAAATCATACAAAGCATCGTCTTAGATCACAATGGCTTGAAATTACAAACTAATCTCATGGGAAAGAACCAAAAATTCTCTAACTCATGGAGACTGAATAACATGCTTTTAAGCAATGAAGGGGTTAAAAATGAGATCAAAGATGAAATCAAAAAGTTCCTGGAAACAAATGACAACGAACACACAACAGCCCAAAACCTGTGAGACACAGCAAAGGCAGTGCTCAGAGAGAAATTTATAGCAATACAGGCCTTCCTAAAAAGTTCACAAGAAGTTGTTAAAAACAACCTAACCATAAAGCTGCAAGAACTAGAGGAGCAACAACAAAGCCCAGAGCAAGTAGAAGGAGGGAAATCATCAAGATCAGAGCAGAACTAAATAACTCAGAGATTCAAACTACAATTCGAAGTATCAACAGGTCCAGGAGCTGGTTCATAGAAAAAATAAAATTGACAAGCCTTTATCCAGACTCATCAAGAAAAAGAGAGAGAGGACCCAAATAAACAGAATAAGAACTGACAGAGGAGAAATCACAACTGATACCTCAGAGAGACAAAAGATTGTAAGAAATTACTACAAACAACTATATGACAAAAAATATGACAACCTGGATGAAATGGACACATTTCTGGAAAGGTATAATCTACCACAACTGAACCCAGAAGAAGCAGAAAGCCTGAACAGGCCACTAACAACTAGTGAAATTAAAAAAGTAATCCAAAATCTCCCAAAGCACAAAAGCCCTGGACCAGATGGCTACACAGGTGAATTTTACCAAACATTTCAAGAACTAGCTTCTATCCTTCTCAACCTATACCAAAAAAGCCAGGAAGAGGGAAGACTCCCAAACTCTTTCGATGAGGTCAATATTATTCTAATCCCAAAACCAGAGCAAGACACAGCTAAGAAAGAAAGCTACAGGCCAATATCTCTGATGAACATAGATGCTGAAATTCTCAACAAAATATTGGCCAACTGGATTCAGCAGTATATTACAAAGATCATACACCATGATCAAGTGGGTTTCAAGCCAGGGATGCAAGCATGGTACAACATTCGTAAATCAATATATGTAATACACCACATCAACAAATTGAAAGATAAAAATCATATGACCCATATCAATAGATGCTGAACAAGCATTTGATAAAGTACAGCAACTATTTATGATAAAAACATTCAACAAAATGGGAATAGAGGGAGCATACCTAAGTATCATAAAGGCCATCTATGAGAAACCTGAAGCCAACATCATACTTAATGGACAAAAACTGAAAGCTTTTCCCCTAGGATCAAGAATGAGACAAGGCTGTCCACTTTCTCCACTTCTATTCAACATTGTCTTGGAAGTTCTAGCTATAGCCATCAGAGAAGAAAAAGGAATCAAAGGTATCCAAATTGGAAAGGAGGAAGTCAATATGTCATTATTTGCAGATGATATGATAGTGTACATACAAAACCCGATGGGCTCCACCAAAAACTTACTCAACCTAATTAGCAAATTTAGCAAAATAGCTGGGTATTAAGTCAATATCCAGAAATCAAAAGCATTTTTGTATACCAATAATGAAACAACAGAAATCGAAGCAAAAAACAAATCCCATTTACCATAGCAACAAGAAAAATAAAGTACCTAGAAATCAACTTAACTAAGGAGGTAAAAGACCTGTACTCAGAAAACTACAGAACAATGAAGAAAGAAATCAAGGAACGGAAGCATATACCATGTTCATGGATGGGAAGAATTAACATCATTAAAATGTCCATACTACCCAAAGCAATCTACAGATTCAATGCAATCCCAATTAAAATACCAATGACAGACTTCACAGAAATAGAAAAAATACTTCAAAAATTTATATGGAGCCAAAAATGCCCACTAATAGCCACCACAATCTTGAGAAAGAAGAACAAGGTAGGAGGAATCCCAATACCGGACTTCAAACAATACTACAAGGCTACTGTCATCAAAACTATCTGGTACTGGCATAAGAATAGACATATAGATCAATGGAATAGAATAGAGAGCCCAGAAATCAACTCAGGACTCTATGGTCAACTAATATTTGACAAAGGGGGAAGGAACATAAAATGGAGTAAAAACAATCTCTTCAAAAAATGGTGTTGGAAGAACTGGACAGCAACATGCAAAAAGATAAAACTAGACCACCAACTTACACCATACACCAAAATAAACTCAAGATGGATAAAAGATTTAAGCATAAGCAGTGCCACCATAAAGGTCCTGGAGAAAAATATAGGCAGTAAACTTTTGGATACCCTACACAGAAATATGTTGACTGATACTTCACCAAGGGCAAAGGAAATCAAAGAACAAATCAACAAATGGACTATATCAAATTGAAAAGTTTCTGTTCAGCTAAAGAAAATATCAGCAAAATTCAAAGGGAACCAACTGTATGGGAAAACATCATTGCCAATGATACCTCAGACAAGGGTCTAATCTCCAAAATATATAAAGAACTATTGCAACTCAACACCAGGGAGACAGACAGCCCAATTGAAAAATGGGCAAAGGACCTGAACAGACAACTCACTGAGGAAAATATACAAAGGGCCCAGAGGCATATGAAAGAATGCTCAACATCATTAGTCATCAGAGAGATGCAAATTAAAACCACAAGATACCACCTCACACCTGTCAGAACGGCAATCATCAACAAATCAACAAACAAGCGTTGGCAAGGATGTGGGGCAAAGGGAACCCTGGTGCACTGTTGGTCAGATTGCAGGCTGGTGTAGTCACTGTGGAAAACAGTATGGGGTTTCCTTAGAAAACTAAAAATGGAACTGCCTTTTGATCCAGCAATTCCACTACTTGGACTATGCCCAAAGAATCCTGAAACACCAATTCATAAGAACCTATGTACCCCTAAGTTCATAGCAGCACTATTTACAATAGCCAAGTGCTGGAAACGGCCTAAGTGCCCATCTGTGGATGATTGGATCCAAAAACTTTGGTACATTTACACAATGGAATACTATACAGCAGAGAGAAAGAAGGAACTCGTACCCTTTGCAACAACATGGATGGAACTGAAGAGTATTATGCTTAGTAAAATAAGCCAGTCAGTGAAGGACAAATACCATATGATCTCACCCATTACAGGACAATAATGAACAAAACTAACAACAAGCAAAACAGAACCAAATATATGAATGCAGTGAATAGGCCTTCAGTGTTCAGGGGAAGGGGGTTGGGAGAAGGGGGAGGAAGAGGCAAGGAAGGGGAGCAGTTTAGACAAGAACCTTGTATAAAAGAACCATGGACATGTACAACAGGTGGGATTGACTTTGAGGGGAATGGGTGGGTGGGGAGGGGGATGGAGGGGAGCAAAAAGGGGATGGATGTAATACAACAACAATGAAATTTAAAAAAAAAAGAAACAAGATTGCTCATGTTTTGTTAATTGTTGAAGCAGGATGCTGGGTACATGGAGATTTATGTTAAGTATTAACTCTACTTTGAGTATGTCTGAAATTTTTTATAAAATGTTTTAATTGTATGTACCGTTGAACCCAGCAGTCCCCTTCCTCTGCAATCTAATTCCTATAAGTCAAAGCAATAGTAAATAGTAATACTGTAGTATTGTTTTCAGAGGAAAAATAGTGGAAACAAAGTGTATTATCAATTAACATAGATAGAGTTGAATATATTGCTATACATACATCATGGGGTATCATGCTGCCACTAAAATAACGAACTTTATGCTACATGATTTGATGGAGTTTCCACAATTTATTGAAAAGCATGAAAAGCAAAATGCATATATTTCCCAATTTTTATAAAACAAAAATGACAATAAATCAATATATGCATAACAAAAATTTTCAAAATAAGCAAACAGAAAAGTATTCAAGATTAAATAGTGTCCTCCACTGTAGTACAAGCCTTCCTATTCTCCCAACACCGCCAGCCCCCACTGAGCCTGATATATATAATTGTGATCAGAATGCTCCAAACCCTGAAGTTGTAACCCGGTGCAGCATGAGGTTCCCCCACAATAGCAGAACATAAAGTCCCACAAACCTGGATTGGGGGAAGGGGTAAGAGGATGATACAACATTTAAGATACTTTGCATTACAATGGCAAGTTAATAGTTGTACTGCTGTCCCAGGTAAAAGGCTTGTGTGACTTTAAAAGCATATCTTGCCCTGGCTGAGAGCACAGTGGATAAAGCACAGGCCTTTGAACCCAAAGGTTGATGGTTTGGTTCCCCAGCCAGGGGACATAACCAGGTTGCAAGCCAAGTCTCTAGCCAGTTCCATGGCTGGAGGCAGGTGAAAGGCAACCATATGCTGATGTTTCTCACCCTTTCTGCTTCTCTCCCTTCCTCTCTCTCTGGAAATAATAAATTTAATTTTTTTTTTAAATCTTTAAAAAAGTAATAATGAAAAAATAAATAAAAACATATCTTGACCCATGACATAGCCAGTGGAGGTAGATATCCTAGCAACACTGAGAACTATTGCCCTGACTAAAGATGGCAACTGGCAAAAGTAGGTATTATAGGAGGGGCCAGATGTAAAGTCACATAGGAAGTTCCATGATGAACATTTTAAAATAAGGACAGGCTGAGAGAAAATGAAGAGTAGCCATATGGTCTGAAATCATATAGGACTGGTGCCTAGCTCACCAGGAGGTCTGGTGTGTAGAGAGTAGTCATGAAGCTTAGAAAGGTGTAGAAAGGGGAATTCTCCTGTGTTGTTGTCAGTGAGAGTGGAGCTACTTCTGCTTCTCTGAGGAGTTCCGCCACATGGCCTGGTATAGTAAAAAAGGGGGCATGCAGTCTGTAGTGAAGGAAGAAGCTATGAAAAGGAAAGGGTGTAAGGAGAGCTGATGGAGTTACATGGGGACCAACCAACAAATACAGATCTGTGGAAAATGCATTGAATGCTGAACGGTGACCAGAAGTGAAGACTTCTGCTTCTCCAAAGGATATATGTAGAAGCCATTCTCTTGGGATGTGTTCCTCTCCAGAACTCCACCATAATCCAGTGTAACACGGCAGATATTTTCCTGAACTACAACATGGAGAAGAGGACTACGTGCCTCAGATTCAGAAGTAGAGAGCTGCTGCAAGAGGATAGCGACTCAAAAACCTCCAAGTATGCTTTTCAGAAGGGATGGAGAATACTCACTTCGCAGCACATATACTAAAATTGAAATGATACAGAGAAGATTAGGATGGCCTCTATACAGAAGGGATGGAGAACTGTTTGTGCAGCCAGTTTAAGAACAGATAAGGATATAGGGAACTACTGGGCATGATTTTGCCTTATATCTTGGTGAGGAGCAAGGGAAATGCTGGGTCTCATGGGAGAACAAGGCTCTGAGCAGGAGTGCTCTCAGCTCCACTAAGGTTGAAATCATATAAATAAAAACTTGTTTTCTTTAACACTAATTATTGGGTCATGTATCACGGCAACACATGGCTGGGTCCCAGTTTGCTCGGTTACAAAACAGCTCTTCTTTGCATTAAAAAAAAATATATATGTGTCGCAAATCTTGATCATTGTCTTCAAGGCCCTCATGATCAAGTACATCCCCTCTTCACTTTCCTGACTTTATCAACCACTACTCTCTTTTCCTACCTTGGCTGTAGTCATACAAGCCTACTAGTACATTTCTGCCTTGGGACCTTTGCTCTGGCTCTTTCTTTGTCTTGGAAATTCTCACCTCTGCTTGACTTCCTCTCTCATTTCCTTTAAGTCACCTTCTAAATGAGCCCATGGTGACTTCTCTACTTTAATACAAAATATGAAAAACTGCCCAACACCTTCTTGATCCATATACCCTGTTTTACTTTTCCTTTTTAAATAGTCCTTATGATCTATTATACTGTATAAGTGATATGTTTACTATATTTATATTTATTATATTTCTTCTCCATCAAAATATAATCTGCTTGAGTGCTGGTATCTTTGATTTGTTCATGAATGCATTTCTGGGGCCTACAACAGCATCTTTCACAAGATATGATAATAAATAACATTCACCAAGAAGGAAAATTGCTTTAACATAATTTGCACTGGAAATGCTTTCTTTCTTTTTTATTTAATTTAATATTTTGTTTATTTTTAGAGAGATAGGAAGGGTTGGAGAAAGAGAGGGAGAGAAACATCAATGTATGGTTGCTTTTCACATGTGTCCCCAACCAGGGGCCTGACCCAAAACCCAGGCATGTGCCCTGACTGGAAATAGAACTAGCAATCCTTTGATTTGCAAGCTGGCCCTCAATCCATTGAGTCACACCAGCCAGGGCTGGAAATGCTTTCTTGATGAAACTTGATCAATTTTGCTACTATTCTTTTTCAAATAATTGGGGGTTTGTTTTGTTTTATGAAATGGCGTTTCAGATGCAGAAAGATGAGGTAATCACACTCCTCATTGAGCCATACAGTCATTGGAGTTCCTTCTTTTGTTTGAGAGGCCCTTCCATCCATCTACTCACCCACCCCTTTATTCATTTACTTTCTTCCTCATTGACCTTCAGTCAGTTCCATTACCCTTTCCTGAGATGAAGCATTTTGATGTGTTGGATATATATTCTTATACAATGTCAATGTATTCTTGTACAATATCAATTTTTATTGTATTCTTATACAATGTCATTTTGTTATACATGCTTTTATTTTTCTTCAGCATTGTTTTTTAAGATCTAGCTCTATTACTGTATTTCTGTCTGGACCGTTGCCTCTAACTGCTTTGTGATGTACACCCAACACATTTTGCTAATCTAGTTATACAGTGATTGATGTCTGGATTGCTTCCAATTCTCTGCTACCACAAGCATACACACACACACACACACACACACACACACACACACACATATATATATATATATATATATGGTGCATGCAATAAAGTAGCAATAACTTTGCATCTCCTTATTTCACATGCTTCTTAGTAATTTTGAAAAACTGTTTCTAAGGTTATGACTTAACATCATTGTTTCAGGTAGAAAGTATTAAATTCTGAGAGCAACCATAATGTTGAAAGGATATGATATTAAAGCAACCATAATTTCTGGACTGCACACAGGGAGAACTGATTAAGGAAATTGTGGACTTCAATAACATCCCTTTGTGTACAGTTTACAATGTGAACAAGGTATATGATGCTGATCCTGATGTTGCCACACCAACAAGGAAAATACATAAGATACGCAAGCATCACACAAGTCCAAATATTGTACACAGAATTCAGGAGATCATCAATGAAGATCCAGGAAAGTCAATGTACTCCACAGTAAGAGAACTGCAGGTGTCAGATGCAATGGTTCACAAGATAATTACTGAAGATATCAGATACAGATCGTATGTTCTCAGAAGAGGCCAGTTTAGGACACAGCAGACAAAGGAAAGGTACTTTGAAAAAGCAAGTAAATTACTAACAAAATGGAATAATCCCAAAGAAAAAACCCTCTGATTTTCCTCTCTGATGCAAAGAATTTTCAGCAGGACCAAATAGTCCACAGAAGAAACAGGTGGCTCTGAGAATCTCAATGAATTCCCATGAAATTTCTTGCTAGTGATGGTGCTAGGTGTTGTCAGCAATAAAGGAGATATCATGACCCTGCATATTTTTCCACAAGGCTTGAAGGTGACTGCTGATGTTTACCTTGGCATTTTGAGAGAAGTAGTTGTACTATGGATAAAGCAAGTTGCAAATGTATGTCATTTTATCTTCCAACAAGATGGTGCACCAGCACATAATGCCAAAAAGTTTCAGGAATTTCTCAATGTCAATGTTCCTGAATTCTGGTCAAAGGAAATCTAGCTGCCTAGTTCACCGGATGCAGGTCCTTTAGCCTATTATGTATGCAGCATCTGTGAGAGAGAAGTTAATAAACAACTTCATTCCAATAAAGAGGCTGTTAAAGCTAAGATTGAAAACATTATGATGTCCATGGATAAAGAAAAGTTAATGAAAGCGTGCTCAAGATTCCAAAGTTGAATCAAATAGAGTCCATTATTGCAGCAAATGGAGACTTTTTTGAACAATTAAAAAAATAATGGCTATGTTTATGTACTTACATATAAGAATACATTTATTTCAAAATATAACACTTTTGTGGTATGTTATTTTACTACAATTTTGTCAATTGATCACATGCACCCGTTGTGTGTGTGTGTGTGTACATATACACATACATATACATACATATATATGTATGTATGTGTATATGTATGTATATGCATATATATATAATAATGAGAATATTTCTGGAATACTAATCCATATGCATAATTGCTACGGTGGCAGATTGCTGCATCAGTGTATACCTTCACCAGTGGTACATAACAATTCCTAAATCCCTAACTCCCACCAATATCTGGTATCATCCAGATGTTTAATTTTTGCCAGTCGAATAGCTAAAGATATTTTATGATAATTATTATTTTAGTTTCTATTTCTTATGCGTGATCACTCATAAGCTTATTAAACTTCTGTATTTTCATTTTTCTAAACCACCTGTTCATCTTTTTACTTGGGTTCCTCCTGTTTTACTTGTTGATTTGCAGAGTTCCTTTTATATTTTACATAACAGTGTCTTGCTCATTTTAAACACTGGTAATTCATTTGTCCAACCTGTCACTTACTGTTATTTTCACCCTTTGTTTCTTTGTTGAATGTAAAGCCTTTAATTATGATATAATCAAATTTATCTGGTCCTCTCTTTTTTTCTCTTTTGTTTAATAGTTTGTGCTTTGGAGGTGTTCAAAAAGTCTGTCTTCAGTTATCATAAACAGTTTCACTTTCTAATTTTAATCCATTTGGAATTCCTATTTTATGTAGGGTGTCTGTTTTATTTTTTCCACATAGTGAGCTAGTAGTTGTCTAATCCTATTTACCAAGCAATCTAATTTCCCTACTGATTGGCAGTGTTATCTTTATCATTTACTAAGTTCCTATGTAAACACAGTCTGTCTAGAAGTCTCTATACTGATTTCCGTGCCTAATTTTATGCTAATAACATAACATTATTATTATTATTAAAAGCTGTAATAATATTTAGTATGCTAGAGTATATTTTAATATTTGGGAGTGCAAAGTACCTTTTCTTTCATCTTCTCTTTTGAAGTTAATGTATCTGCTTGTGGATGAGTATTTTTCACATATAATTTGTATTTGGGTTGGAATTGCATTGAATATGTGGATTAATTAGGAAGAAATTGACAGCTTTATATATTAAGTCAACTTACTTGTAAGAACATGAAATATTTTTTTATAATTCATATTATTTTCTATGTTCTTTATTAGAGATCTGCATTAGAGTAATTAAGGTTAGATACTTCCCATGTCTTTTATTTTATTTTTTTAAAGATTTTATTTTATTTTTTTCAGAGAAAGGGGAAGGAAGAGAGGGAGAGAGACATCAACATATGATTGTCTTTCACCTGCCTTCAGCTACAGACCTGGCTGGTGACCTGGCTTACAACCTGGTTATGTTGCCCTAACTGGGAATCTAACCAGCGACCTTTGGGTTTGCAGGCCAGTGCCTTATCCACTGTGACACCAGCCAGGGCCCCCATATCTTTTAAACAAAGGTTTGTTGCTATTGTGAATATCTTAATTTTCTACCTGGTTAATTATTTCTCTCTGGTTAGTTATCTATTTTTCCATCTGGTTAGACATGCTATTGGTTTTTTATAAATTAATCTCAAATCCACTTTTTGTAATTTCTTCTCTTTAAAAATCTCATTTTTCAGTTAAAATTGGCATACAATATTCTATTCATTTCAGGTGTCCAACATAGTGATTAGACATTTATATAAAGTTAGGAATTGATCACTCTGATTAATCTAATACCCATCTGACACCAAACATTGTTATTACAATATTTTTTCTTAAATATATTTTATTTTGTTATTACAGTTGTCCCAATTTTCCCCCTTTGTTTGCCTCCACATTATTACAATATTATCGACTACATTCCCTATGCTATAGTTTAAATCCCCATGACTGTTTTATAACTGGCAATTTGTACATCTTAACCCCTTCTCCTATTTCACCCAGCCCTCAACCCCACTTCCATCAAAATTTTCTCTGTATCTATGAGGCTGTTCATGTTTTCTTTATTTTGTTTTTAGATTCCACATATAAGTGAAATCATATGGTATTTGTCTTTATCTGACTTATGTCACTTAGAATAATACCTGCTAGATCCATCAATGTTGTCACAAATGGCATGATTCTATCCTTTTTATGGCTGAGTATTAAATATTCCATTGTATAAAATGTCTTTTTTAGCCATTCATCGCTTGATGGACAGTTAGGTTGCTTCCATATCTTGGCTACTGTAATGCTGCAATGAACATAGGGGTGCATATACCTTTCCAAATTAGTGCTTTCCATTTCTTTTGATAAATACCCAAAAATGGAATTGCTGAGTAATATGGTAGTTTTATTTTAATTTTTAATTTATTTATTGTTTTTTTTTTCACCATTGTGCTCTGCCCTGTCCCACCTTTATTCCCTTCCCCCACATTCAATACACCCCCACCATCACCCATTGTTCATGTCTATGATTTATTTATACTAGTTTCTTGACTAGCCTCTTCCCTATCTTTCCCCTTTTCTCCCCCTCCCTCTGGTGTCTGTCAGTCTGTTCCTTGTTTTCAGGCCTCTGGTTTTGTTTTGTTCATTTGTTTGTTTTGCTCATTGGTGTCTTATATTGAGTAAGATTATATGGCATTTGTCTTTGAGGCCTGGTTTATTTCACTAAACATAAAACTCTCCAGTTCCACCAATGCTGTAACAAAAGTTAGGAGGTCCTCCTTTCTTTCTGCTGCATAGTATTTCATTGTGTAAATGTACCAAGGTTTTTGATCCATTCATCTACTGATGGGCACTTAGGATGTTTCTAGCACTTGACTATTGTAAATAGCAATGCTATGAACATAGGGGTTCATAGGTTCTACTGAAGGTGTTTCATGATTCTTTGGGTATAATCCTAGCCGTGGAATTACTGGATCAAAATGCAGTTCCTCCCTGGCTCATTGCTTAGTGGGTCTGCACCAGCCTCTGAACCAAAAGGTCACTGGTTCAATTCCCAGTCAGGGCACATAACCAGGTTGCAAGCCAGGTCTCCAGCCAGGTCTATAGCTGGAGGCAGGTAAAAGGCAACCATGCATTGATGTTTCTCTCCCTTTCTTCCTACCTCCCTGCTCTTCTCTCTAAAAATAATGAATAAAAAAAAAAAAATCTTTAAAAAATAAGGCAGTTCCATTTTTAGTTTTTTGAGGAAATTCCATACTGTTTTCCATAGTGGCTATACCAGTCTGTATTCCCACCAGCAGTGCACTAGTTCCTTGTTTCTTCCTGCTGTGCAGTATTCTGTTCTATAAATGTACCAAAGATTTTTGATCCATTCATCCACTGATAGGCACTTAGGCTGTTTCTAGCACTTGGCTATTGTAAATAGTGCTGCTATGAACACAGGAGTACATAGGTTCTTCTGAATTGGTGCTTCAGAGTCCTTCGGGTATAGTCCTAGTAGTGGAATTGCTGGATCAAAAGGCAGTTCCATTTTTAGTTAAAACAAACAAACAAACAAACAAAAAACTCCCTACTGTTTTCCATAGTGGCTGCACCAGCCTGCATTCCCACCAATATAGCACCAGGGTTCCCTTTGCCCCACATCCTGACAAGCACTTGTTGATGACTGCCATTCTGACAGGTGTGAGGTGGTATATTATTGTGGTTTTAATTTGCATCTCTCTGATGGCTAGTGATGTTGAGCATTCTTTCATATGCCTTTGGCCCTTTGTATGTCTTCCTCAAGGAGTTGTCTGTTCAGGTCCTTCGCCCATTTTATAATTGGGCTGCTGTCTTCCTAATGTTGAGTCATATACATTCTTTATATATTTTGGATATCAAACCCTTGTCTCAGGTATCATTGGCAAATATGTATTTTTTATTATTTTTTTAATATATTTTATTTATTTTGCTTTTACAGTTGTTCCAATTTTTCCTCTTTTGCCCCTCTTCACCCAGTATCCCATTCCCTCCAGCAATGTCCCCCTTAGTTCATGTCCATGAGTCATGCATATAAGTTCTTTGGCTTCTCTATTTTATTTGCTCTTCTTAACATCCCCTTGTGTATTCATTACCAAATACATGCAAAAATACATTTACACTCATACATATTTTTACACATATTTAAAGTACATACTGGATTTTGAAGAGTTAATACCAAAAATTTTAAATATGCCAATAGCTAACATAATTATTACATGTTAAATTATAGTATTTTAGATATATTATAACAAGATTAAGCAGTTTTTTCTCCTTTAATACTTATTTTACTCTGGAATGCTATTTTTGTGAAATATATCTCAGAAATGGTATATTGCAGAACTCACTTTTATAAAAGTTGTCCTAGAGACTGTGCCAAACCCATAGTAAAAAATGAATTTGGTTTTTGAGTCAGATCCTCCCTGCTCAAATACAACTCAACTCTATTTTAAGCTACTGGAACTACAACTTATTCATTTTGGAGTTTTCCATCTTAAATAGTAGATTTATTTATTTATTTAGGCTGTGCACAGGTCTTACTTTTTTCAATACCCTCTGTTTTTTCCTCTATATGTGTATTACAAGTTGAAGTCTTCAGAAACAATGGCACTTGCAGTGCTCAGCTGGAACCCAAAGTAGAAATTATTATGTCCACTAAGTTGAGGTAAAAAATAAAAATCCCTAGGATTTAAATAATTTTGTAGAATAGTATTCTAGTTATTTTTTGAACTTGTGGTTGACTTCCTACATGGTCCTAAACTAACCCCTGAACTATCTAAGAGTCTGTTGAGGTAGAGATTAGGTATGTTCACATTTCAATAATAAAGTTTATTATAGCATTCATTCCTTTTCCTAAGTATCCCCAGTTTGGGGCCTTCATAACTGAAAATGTATATTTCCATGATTTAGTTAAAAGGAATTTCATCTAATTTACATGTTAATATGAGAATATATATTGTCTACATACACAAATCATATAGTTTAGTAGTTTGCAACTTCCATCCAAATTGGTCTTCATTCTCAACATCTTTTCTAACCTAAAGATTGACTGATTTCACAACACACCCATGACCAGTTGGTTGCTATTTAAAACATAAATTGCTAACAAAATCTATATATTACACACACACAAATAAGTACATATTTTATAACAGTAAATAAGAAAGAGAGCATGTCTTCTATGTAATATACATGCACATTTTGTTATTTTTTCTTCTTCCTTAACTGCATTTGATTTTTCTGAGTTATTGCAAGTAACCTGATTTTCCCATATTGTGAAATAATGCCAATCTAAGAAGCCTTAATCTGCAGTAATGCAGATACAAGTAATATAACTTGTACCTTATTTAGTAAAATCTATTTATAACAAGATCATGTTAAAGCATTCATAAGTTAAAGTTGGTTCTTATCCATTCAGCTGCCCTATGTCTTTTGATTGGTGCATTTAATCCATTTACTTCCATTTACCTCTGTACCTGCATTTCTGTCTGTCTCTCAGTTTCTTCATCTTCTTAAAGCAAACCCTTTAGCATCTCTTGCAATGCTGGTTTGGTGGATATGTATTCTTTTAGACTTCTTTTGTCTGGGAAGCTTGTTATTTCACCTTCCATTTTGAATGACAGCCTTGCTGGGTAGATTATTCTTGGTTGCAGGCCTTTGTTTTTCATTGCTTGAAATATTTTTTGCCATTCCCTTCTGGCTTGTGTTTCTGTGGAGAAATCAGATAATAAACTTATGGGAGCTTATTAGCTGTTACTGTATATGTATGTTATGTATGTTATTAGCTGTTTTTCTCTTGCTGCTTTTAGGATTCTCTCCTTGTCTTTGAAATTTGCCATTTTCATTATGATGTGTCTTGGAGTGGGCCTGTTTGGGTTCATCTTCCTTGGGACCTTCTGTGCTTCCTGAGTTTGCATGACATTTTCTCTCCTCAAGTTAGGAAAGTTTTCTGTCAATGCTTTTTCAAACAGGTTTTCTATCCCTTGCTCCTCCTCTTCTCCTCCTGGTATCCCTATGATACGGATGTTATTACATTTCATGTTGTCTTGCAGCTCTCTTAAAACCTCTTCATTCTTTGTCAGTCTTTTTTCATTTTGTTGCAATGCCTGGGAACTTTTTTCTACATTGACCTCCAGCTTGCTGATCCTATCCTCTGCTTTCTCTAGCCTGCTTTTGATTCCTTCTGCTGTGCTCTTCAATTCAGAAACTGTATTCTTCATTTCCTCCTGGCTTTTATTGATGGTGTCTATGTCCTTTTTAATGTTTGTGTAGTTCTCAGTAAGTTCCTTGTAGCTTCCCTGAAATTCTTTATCGTTCTCTTGGAGTTCTTTGTAGTTTCCTTGGAGTTGTTTATAGTTTTCTCTGAACTCACTGAGCTCATTGAGCTTCTCTATCATCATTATTTTGAATTCCATGTCTGAGAGTGTGCTCGCCTCTATTTCATTTTGCACTTTTCCTGAGGATTTCTCCTTTTATTTGCTGAAGGTTGATTTCTTTATCTCCCCATTTTAGGTGGCTCTTGTTTGTTTTTGCTTCTTAGATTGGTCTGCTTTGACTTACTGTCTTAGTGGTGTGACCTTCTATGGTGTAGAGGTGCACTTTTTTTACTTCCTGGACCTGTGCTTGGTGACGTCAGCTCATGTCCCAGTCTGGGCCTAGTTGGAGACTACCAGAGAGTCACTGTCTGTCTCCTTTAGTTGTTAATCCAATCGGTCTGTGATCAGTGGTCAGTTTTAGTCACCTCTGGGTGGGGAAGCTGAATTCAGCTCTTAATTCAGTCATCCTGTGATCTGAGGTCAGGTTTAGGCACTGCTGGGTGGGGCAGATTAATTCCTATGGGTGGGACTGTGGTTTCCCCTCAGCCTCCCACCCTTTGGAGAAGATTGGTCTGCTGGCTATATGGGGGATGGGTCAGCACTGGACTCACAGGCTGCTCCCTCAGCTCTCCCCCTAAAGCCACTGACCCAAATTTTCCCCAAGCACCTCTAGTCCACTGTGCCCTTTCTCTGCTGGAGCCCAGAGTAGATGGGTGCCTCTGTATTTTCATGCATAGTCACTTTAAGAACTCCATCTCTCTGTATATCTTCCTCAGTGAGTTGTCTGTTCAGGTCCTTTGCCCATTTTTTAATTGGGCTGTCTGTCTCCCTGGTGTTGAGTGCATATGAAAGAATGCTCAACATCGCTAGTCATCAGAGAGATGCAAATTAAAACTGCATTAAGATACCACCTCACACCCGTCAGAATGGCAATCATCAGCAAATCAACAAACAACAAGTGTTGGCGAGGATGCGGGGCAAAGGGAACCCTCATACACTGTTGGTGGGAATGCAGGCTGGTGCAGCCACTGTGGAAAACAGTATGGGGTTTCCTTAAAAAACTAAAAATGGAACTGCCTTTTGATCCAGCAATTCCACTACTTGGACTATACCCAAAGA
>PVIW01010835.1:0-41394 GCA_004026585.1 Noctilio leporinus
CTGTTGTAGTTCTCAGTAAGTTCCTTGTAACTTCCCTGGAGTTCTTTGTAGTTTCCCTGGAGTTCTTTGTAATTTCCCTGGAGTTCTTTGTAATTTCCCTGGAGTTCTTTGTAGTTCTCCTGGAGTTGTTTACAGTTTTCTTTGATGTGGCTGAGCTCACTGAGCTTCTCTATCATCATTCTTTTGAATTCCGTATCTGTTATTCCAGGTGCCTCTGTTTCATTTTGTGTTCTTTCTGGGGATTCTTCCTTTCCCTTTGGTGATGGACTGATTCTTTTTTTCCCCATTTTAGGTGTCTGTTCTTGCTTTCTCCACTTGCTGTTCTTGGTGTGTCGTTTATTTGGGCTGTCTGGTTGTATTCTGGGCCTGCGGGCTACTGTCCCGCTGGCCTCCTCTGCTTCTGGGCTCTGCTCTCCTGTGTCCAGATGCTGTCCGTTCCAATCCCTAGGGTCCTGAAGACGTCTCACGCTCCTTATCCTGTCCTCTAGCTGCTTTGGTACTCGAGACACCATCAGCACTGCTCTCTACTCTGTCGCCATCTTCCCTCCTTTTCCAGCTTTTAAGACTCAATAAAACAGAATTAGCAAATAGTTTTTAAAATGTGCCATCTAAAATTATCCCTTTGTTTAGCAAGATTTTGTAAAATGAAAGGAGACTAGAAAAGCAGCAGACTGAAGAAATAATACTCAGATACACTAATGTTAAGAAAGAGCACCTTTTCTGCATTTTTTTTACAAGGTAATGTGTTATTTATTCTTCCTGTCCTCTCCTAAATCAAGAATCACTACAGTCCCTTGAAATGAAGAGTCCTGATGGTGAATGATGTCCAAATAATGTTCTCTGGGTAGGGGCTAGGGTCCAAAGCACATCATCACTTGACCTTATATCAATAGAATATTTTGGCACTAAATTTTAAAACTAAGTTCCTAAAATCTCCATAATCCACAGAACTCTATAGCATTTCTAGAGAGAATAAATAGATGTCTATTAACACCTAATCAGTAAAATTGCAAGGACTGCTTAGAGGAGATACTGGAAAAATGTCAACAGTCTGGGAAATTATTCTCTTACTATCAAGAACTAAGAATTCTGGAGCCTTTTAAGACCTAGCTTAAAAACATAAGCAAACTTGTTTATCATCTAATCTACATATATTTCCTGTTTACTGTAGCTTTGAAATATGGCTTGATGTAAGTGTGATGCTTCCAACTTTGTTCTTTCTCACGGTTGCTTTGGCTAGTCATGGTCTTTTGTGGTTACATATAAGGGTTAGAATTGTTTGTTCTACCTCAGTGAAAAATACCATTGGAATTTTGATGGGGATTGTGTTGAATCTGTAGAATGCTTTGGGTAGTATAGATATTTTAACAATAGTCTTTCTATCCATGAGCATAGTTATTTCGTTTATTTGTGTCTTCAATTTCTTTCATCAATTCCTTATAGTTTTTAATACACAAGTCTTTTACCTCCTGAATTAAATTTATTCCTAGGTATTTTATTCCTTTTCTTATGCAATTGTAAGTAGGACTGTTCTCTTAATTTCTTTGAGAGTTCATTATTAGTTTATAGAAACTCAACTTTTTTTGTATATTGACTTTGTATCCTACAATTTTACTGAATTTACTAGTTCTTTTTTGAAGTCTCTAGGGTTTTTTATATATGTTATCTGCAGGGGGGTGAGGTTTTTGATTACTGTTTCAGTTTCCTCAATAGTGATTGGTCTTTTTCAGGTTTTCTCATTCTTCATAACTCATTTAGAAGGTTGGGTCCATTTCTTCTAGGTTGTCCAATGTGATAGCTAAAAGTTTATTGATTTTGTTTAACTTTTCAAAGAACCAGCTCTTCATTTTACTGAACTTTTCTGTTGTCTGCTATTTTCTATTTTATTTCTGCTCTAATTTTTATTATTTTCTTCGTTTACTAAGTTTTGGCTTCATTTGTTCTTATTTTTCATAATTCCTTGAGGTGTAACGTTAGATTTTTCACTTGAGATTTTTCTTGTTTCTCCAGGTATGCCTGTATTGCTTCAACACTTCCCTTAGTACTGGTTTTGTTGTATCTCAAACATTTGTGTATGTCAAAATTTTATTTTCATCTGTTTCTATGTATCTTTTGATTTCTTCTTTTATTTCCTCAATTGTTTATCAACATGTTGTTTAATCTCCACTTATTTGTGATTTTTTTTTTTCTTTCAGTTTACTTCTTGTAGTTGATTTCTACTTTCATACAGTTGTGGTAAAAAGTGATGCTGACCCTGGCTGGTAGCACAGTGGATAAGGTGCCGGCCTGCGAACCCAAAGGTCGCAGGTTCGATTCCCCAGCCAGGGCACATACCAAGGTTGCAAACCAGGTCTCCAGTCAGGTCTGTGGCTGGAGGCAGGTGAAACGCAACCATGCATTGATGTCTCTCTTCCTCTCTGCCTCTCTCCCTTCCCCTCTTTCTAAAAATAATGAAATAAAATCTTTAAAAAAAAAATTATGCTGGACATGATTTCCATAATTAAATTTATTGAGACTTGTTTTGGTCTATCTTTGAACATGTTTCATGTGCCCTTGAGAAGAGTGTTTATTGTTACTTTGGGGTGGAAAGTTCTGGAAATATCTATTACGATCATCTGCTTTAATGTGTCACTTTAGGCTGATGTTTTTTGGTTGACTTTCTGTTTGAATGATCTATCCATTGGTATAAGTAGGGTTGTAAAGTCTCCTACTATTATTTTTTTACTGTCTTTTTTTAAAGATTTTATTATTTTTATTTTTTTAGAGAGAGGGGAAAAGAGAGAGACAGAGGGGGAGAGAGACATCAATGTATGGTTGCCTTATTTTTCCATCTACATCCAGCTACAGACCTAGCTGGAGACCAGGCTGGGGAATTGAACCATCGACCTTTGGGTTCACAGGCCAGCGCCTTATCCACTGTGCCACCAGCCAGGGCACCACTCTTTTCTTAACTTCTAGGACTGTTAATAATTGCTATATATATTTTGGTACTCCATGTATTATGTTTTTTAAACTTTTTAAAATTGAATTATTGAGGTAACTGGTTAATAAAATTATATAGGCTTCAGGTGTACAATTCTGTGATACATCATCTGTATATTAAATTATGTGTTCACCACCTGAAGCCAAGTCTCCTTCCATCACTATTTACTCCCACATTATGCTTTTCTACCTCCTTTTCCCTCGGGTAATCACCGTACTGTTGTCTATGTGT
This sequence comes from Noctilio leporinus, assembly GCA_004026585.1. Classification (NCBI taxonomy): domain Eukaryota; kingdom Metazoa; phylum Chordata; class Mammalia; order Chiroptera; family Noctilionidae; genus Noctilio; species Noctilio leporinus. Next base: position 3,215 of record PVIW01010835.1, read on the forward strand.
TTTGATTAACTCCTTCGTCTTTCTCAGCCAGCCTCCCCCAAATCCCTCCCTATGACAGCCATCAGTTTGTTCTGTGTCTATGAGTCGGTTTCTGTTTTGTTAATTTTATTAGACTCCACATATAATTGAAATCATATGGTACTTGTCCTTCTCTAACTTACTTCACTTAGCATAATACTCCCCCTGTCAATCAACACAGTCTCAAAGGATAAGATTTTTTTTTTTTTGCTTTTTCTTTCTTTCTTTCTTTTTCTTTTTAACGGTGGAATAAGTATTCCTGATTCTAATCAGGTCCTTTGCCCATTCTTAAATCAGATTGTTTGTTTTTATAAGTTTTTTATAAATTTTGGATATTAACCCCTTGCCAGACATATCATTAGTGAATTAGTTCTCCCATTCGGGGTTATCTTTTAATTTTGTGGATGATACTCTTTGCTGTGAAAAACAAAAAACAAAAAAACTTTTAATTTGATGCAGTCCCAACTGTTTATTTTCTTTTCTTTCAGACCTTAAACCTGAGGCTTCTCTGCTAACAGATTTTTACTCCCACCTTACCTGGTAGCACCACCATTACACCATCTCCTCCAATGCGAGATGTCCGTGTCCCCTTATTGCAGACACCCCCAGACTTCACCAGTGACCCTCCTGTCCCCCAATCCAAGCTTTGGGAGGTGTACCATGATGCACCATCACAGGAGATGTGGTGAGAAGATAGCTCTCTTCATAAATATACCTCCTCCTCAGGTCTGGCCCTTCTCTGTTCCCCAGTCCTTTTACATCCTGAGATGGAAGGTGCTGGAGGTTTGCTTTAATTCTGCTGGAAGGGCAGCTTTCCAACAGAACTGGAGCAAATGAGAGATGGTTGGCCTAATAACTGAGAGGTCTCTGGGCTTATCACATGCTTTTGTGTGTGTATGGTTTTTTAAAGTAATTTTTAAAAAAGATTTTATTTATTATTTTCAGAGAAAGGGGAACAGGAGAGAGGGAGAGAGGAAGAGAGGGAGAGAAACATCAGTGTATGGTTGCCTTATCTGCCTCCAGCTAAGGACCTGGCTGGAGACCTGGCTTACAACCTGGTTATGTGCCCTGACTGGGAATCGAACCAGTGGGGTTTTTTGTTTGTTTGTTTATTTGTTTTTAATGGACTTGAGTATTCAAACTAATAGGAATGCTCCTACTTAAATCTTGGGCCATTCTCTTGCGTGTTTTAGAATACAATCAAAATATCAGTGAAGAGATCAAGAAGAAAAGATTTCTAGAAACTTTTTCTGAAGGAAAGTTTATAATTACTTTACAGGATAACAGGTCCATAAAAACCCTCTTTTGCGTGGCTGTTCAACAATGTTGCTAAACAGTTTTAGGGAGCTGAGCAGTCATTGACTTAGATGAGACTTTAATATAAAGCATGGGAGGCAAACCACACATGAGAGCAGCTGAGCAGTACAACCCCAACCTTCTTAAATCCCCTAAATTCTAGTGATTTTCTCCTTCCCCTAGTACCAGGTGATTCTGAAGAAAAAGTACAATGGTGGCGATACGGAGAACTCTGGCTTCTGGAAGCCACACTTTTGATAACTATCAGTGATATCAATGTTGTTTTGCAGTGATGACAATCAGCTTTTAATCAGAGATAATCCCAATGGTTAATAAGGGTAAGTCACATAAATACCCCCTGTAAATTAATTAAGTTCATCAAATGTAGTGTCCCAGAAGGATGATATATTTACCTAGCCAGAGCTTTTCCTCTATACCACCTTAAGTCTTACACTGGCCATGGAAGGGAGGTATTATGGTGACTGTCAGATTCGTATACTATGAGGAAACTAAGTTTACTAGACATATGAAGTACCATGACTTGAATCCAGGTTATCTGACTTTTGCTTCTGTTTGTCAAATATTTATTGAAAATCTATTTTGTGAAAATGTATTATAGAAAAACTAATCAGTAATGAGGGGAGAAATTAGCATAATATAATTATTTATCACTTAATAATAAAATAAGATTCTGTCCTGGCTGGTGTGGCTCAGTGGATTGAGTACTGGCCTGAGAACTGAAGGGTCACTGATTCAATTTCCAGTCAGGGCACAGGCCTGAGTTGCAGGCTGGGTCCCCAGTGGGGGGCAGGTGAGAGGCAACCACACAGTGATGTTTCTCTCCCACTTTCTCCCTCCCATCCCCTCTCTCTAAATATAAATATCTTAAAAATAATTAAAATAAGATTCTATTTATAAAAGTTGATTTTATATCCAACTTGATATAGTCATATGTTAATGAAATTTAAAAGGACACTGAAGTTACTGTCTTTTTTTTTTTTTAACTTAAATACATGTTAGCTTATTTGTAAAACTTGATGCTCAAATAGAATATTCTACTTTTATTATTTATTACACAATAATTTAATGACATCAATGGAAATTTTTCTCATCCTACATATTTTGGGTCATCTATAGCTTCCAACACCCATTTAAAAATCCCCAAATTTGTACTGCCTGCATCAGATCTAACATCTGATGTTACCCTAATAGCCATCCCAAGATTAATTCAATTGCTGCCCTGAAGATCCTTATAATTGGGAATATCTAAAAGAGAATGACAGGTCTCCTCTGAAGCCTTCTCTCAGTCACCTAGTACTCTAATAATCAGTATGCCAATTAAAATTAGGCATACTCTCCCTCCTGGGAGCAGACCCACCCCTTTCTTCCCTCTCAGGCATACATCTTCTAAACTCTAAGCATCCCCATAAGACTTGTAACCCTGGGGAGCAATGGGCAGCAACTTTTCCTGGGCTGACCCCTTGAACCTGTCTCCAAGGCCACCTTTCCCCTGACTTCCCAGTGAGCCAGAGGAACCCCACATAGGCTCATCACTTTCCTATAACATTTCTAGGAAACCAAGGCAGCCCTGAGGAGGCTCTCTTCTGTTGTTTCTTCTACCCTAAGCTGTCCTTGTTTCACTTTCCCCAGCTTTAATAAATGCACTCTCAAAATAAATAATGAGAATTATCCGTAACAATGTTAATAAGCATTTATATATTAAATGAACACAGATCTTTCAGAAATTATCTGTTATAAATCAAGTTTTCAAAATAGTATTTACTATAGGATACTGGATATCAGAGATAAAATAAACTGAATAAATTAAAAAAATATCTTTTTTTCTAGGCTGAAATATGGGAATATATAAAAAATTATTTTGAGATATCTACTCCACATTGCTTGATAGCCACAATTATGCTTTTCAGTATAGCATTTAGGAAAGGTTTTCAACTAAGGAGTTCGAGTGTAATAAACTGAAAGACTTCTGGGAATATAATTACCTGGTTTGTTTTTAATCAAACTGTCTGTTGTTAATCTAGTGTGTTAATAAGGTCTACAAGGATTGGAACCAGTCAACACATGAATTATGAAACTCCTAGTAAACCTAAAGGAAAAAAAAAAGACTTTTAAACCATTTGGGAAATTGGGGTATCCCTCACTGTAGAATATTATTTACAACTATGGCAAATGCAGGTTTCAAAAACAGGAAATGCAAGGTTCAAACAGGAAAGGTTTGGTCAACAAATGGAAAAAAAACAACATATTTTTCAACATGTTAGCTTTCCAACAGAAATAAGATATTCATCTACTATAGCAAACAAAGTATTATGGCAATATTTTGAACACCACAGGTATAATCTTTAAGCTTAGCTATTTTAGAAAGAAAATAGTTATCACAATTTTTCCCTAAGAAATGTGCTCATAGGTATTTTTAATTAAATTTATCGGGGTGACATTGGTTAATAGGACCATATATGTTTCTGGTGTATATTTCTGATATTCTGATGTATATTGCATTATGTGCCCACCACCCATAATCAAATCATCTTCCATTTTCATATATTTGGCCCCTTTTATCCACTTCCACCCCATGCTCCCTCCCTCTGTCAAAACTATAAGATACCACCTCATACCCATTAGAACAGCTATAGTCAATAAGACAGGTAATAACAAATGTTGAAGAGGTTATGGAGAAAAAGGAGCCCTAATTCACTGCTGGTGGGAATATAAGATGGAAGAATCCCTATGAAAAACAGTCTGGTGATTCCTCAAAGAACTAGGTTACTATACGACCCAGCAGCCCCTCTTCTGGGTATCCACCAAAAAACTTGAGAACATTTATTCACAAACAGATGCATGCCTCTATGTTCATTAGTATATATATTAAGTACATATATACTTAATGAAAGTGTTTTCCATCATTTATAGTTAACTTTTTTTGTATTTAACATTACAAACTGTGATTAACTTCTAGACATTTTTTCTCTACTGAAACTCAGAAAATGTTTTTATAAAAAAGAAAAACATACTTAACTCAATGAACAGAGCCCACAGTCCCAAAATAAACAAGGCTTAAATAAAATAAAGGAAAAAGAAGTCAAGGAAATAGTTATTTCATAGAGCAAATTCAAATCTAGGGCAGATTTCACAAAACAAAAAACCCAAAAGTGAAAGAAAATTAACTCTGTCATTTACTTAACTCTGTCATTTATTTGGAAAGAATTTAAAGATGGAAGAAAGCTGCTTCACTGTGTTTCTGTTTATAGTGTATAGTGCACCTATTTTTAAAAAGGGGCAAAAGGTGATTTTCTGAAGCCTGGATAAAGCAATGGTATGGTTGAACACTTTCACAGCATGTAGTTCAAAGGAAGCGCCCCTGATTAGCTGTCATAGTGGTCAAAGTACTGATAGGTGAATCACTTTTCACAAACATGAAAATATCCGCCCCCATCCAACTACCTTTCCTATAGTTCTAACGTATGTCATCTCCTATTTTCCTTCAGAGATGAGAATGTGATGACAGCTCATGAAAATCAAGTTTGGCAGCTAAAGTTTCTGATTACGATTTAAGAAATGTCTTTCATTACAGTTTTGTATGCGTTTGGATCCTGCATGACTCTTCCAGTGGCTGCATCATTTCTTTGGAGGCTCCCGACCCTCCTAAATGGAGAACAGCCCCTAGAACAAAGGTGCCCACAACCTGGTAGCAACTTGGCAGGCATCCAAATGGAAGTGTCTCCTTCAATGCCAGTGTTTGAGGGGGAGGGGTATATGGGCCATTGTATTTGTGAGTGGATTCAGAGCACAAATCCCATTGGAACTGATGAAATAATATGGAATTTGAGTACCATATTACTTTTTGTTATGCAAAATGTCAAAAACATGGCACCCAGGATAATGATTCTAACCTGTCTGAACTTAAGAAGAAGGGCTGAAGGAGACCCAACATTCCAAGTGGAAAAAGCCTTTGGTATCATTTAGTCTTAGGTTTAAAGTCCCAAGAATATCTTTAAAGGTGGGAAGGAGATATTGTATCATATTCTCACTGAGGTATTTTGGGAATTGCAATTTATTTTATTTTATTTTATTTTATTATTTTTTTAATGCAATTTATTTTATATTCTATCACATTATCTTAAGAAGTCTTCTCATTAGAGGAAAATGTCTATGCTTAGCTTCAACAGTAAAATGTGAACTTTGGAGAACATGAGATGCAAAGAGAAATCAAGTTCAATTATATAAAGGATATTCAAATATATGTTTATTTTACTATAGAGTATAATAAATTTAAAAGATCGAATATTTATTAGATTCAATGACAATTTAGAGAGGGTCTATAGTTTACCCAAAGTCAACAATGCATCAGTACAGTTTCAGATTCATTTTATTATCTTTAATGAACTATGTTTTAACATTTTACAAATCTTCGAATTGTTACCATTTTCAGCAGTAAATATAGTAGTAATGGCAAGAAGTATACACTGAAATGTGAGATTCCTCTGATGAAAGAATAGAAACACTTGGAAACAGAAGGCAAAATGTCAACTCTACATCTGAGATAGAAATTAACACAAAGTCTTTACAAAGCCAGTATATAGGAACTCATTCCCTATAAATGAGTAAGTAACTTTGAGCTTCACCTTTCTGGGAAGTTTTGAAGGATATTATTTGACCCACAGATCCCTAAAGCTCTAAGAGTTGGTACCAGAGGACTCAAATACAGAGGAAGTGATCTGAAAATGATTGCCAAAGCAAGGAAGTGATTTTATTCCTCAACATGGTGACCTTCTTGGTGTGTGTTATAAAAGGGGGTGGTCCCTATATACAACTGCCTAAATGTCATAAAAATTGATTTTATAAAGTCTCAAGATCTTAATATGTATTCAAAAATACATATAGCTGTGCTTTAGTAAACGAATCCATCAGTTAATTGAGGGATAATTTTGCTTTTAAGATATATGCAAAATATATACAAAGCATCCACAAATGTTAACAATTTGTGACCAAAATTTTCTAGGTTTACATTTGCCAAAAACTGGGTCGGTTTTCAATTTAAAAATTTAAGAAAGTTGTAAATATTGTGGTTTATTATCACTTGGGTTAAGAAAAAGTAGATGGCTTCAGCTTTATACCAGGAAAAGTTGTGAACTGCTCACACATGAGAAGTTAACACATTTTAATCATTAGAAAAGATAAATTGCCTATACTTCCCAATTGAGAACTGAATGTGCAGTGTATAAAAAAATAAGGTTTTATTCTGAAACCAAACAATGTATTTCTAGAAAAGCCCTTGGGGATACATCTTCTCATTTCCTTGACATAAGAATGAATAAGTGGCATACCTGAATGGCTTTCCCTTACAGCAACAGGTGGGTTCCATTCCTAAGCCAAGAGGTGAAACATTTTTAAAGGTGGCAGAAATATACACTGAAAATATTGAAGTACAACATTTCACTATATATATATATATATATATGTATCTATATCAACATAAACTGGATTCAAAACGGAATTAAATACACAAAAGTGAGAGAAATGCTACTTGCATGCAAAATTCATTGTTCCAACGTGAAACACGAGGTCTGCATTTTTAAACAAAAGCACATCTGCTTAATTTGGCTAACAAAAAGAAAACGCACATTTAAAGATGTTGTCATATCCCTCTAGTAAAGCAAGTCTACAGCAAAGGCACTTCAGCAGAGCACTAAGTCCTTAACCTTTTCCAAGACATTTCATTAATGGGCGCGTTTAATGCATCTTTCTGTACAAGACCAATAAGAAGCTATGTCCAATTATGAGCCTTATCCCTACATCCTACAAAAATTAATGTAAACCTATGGATTAGGGTAAAATAGAGGAAGCTTTTGCCTTGGTCTTCAAGTTCTTTGGGTTAATACAGAAAGGTAGTATCATCTGACAGGTTAGACACTTCAGAAGTGGTTACAGGAAGAACATTGGCTGAAGTCTACTATCTGGAGAAAAAGAAAAACAAACTTGTAGTCTTTCATTGTACATCAATTTATAACTTGACTAAAGCTAATGTGGCTAATTTTGGTTCAACTTATGGGTCTTGGGGTCTTTACTGTTGCCCTCATGTTGAACAGTAGGGATGAGAAATGACTGCAATTTTGTTCCATTTTTTCCCCCGAAGGAAAGAGGAATCTGCTTCAGACATTTGCCTTCATGGAAGTTTTAAGAAAAATGGGACAAACTGATTTTAATTAATAATGAGATTTATTTTTAGGACATATGAATGATAATTCAGAGCTGAAGACACTTATAAAAACAGCTGCTGAATGTGTGCACACTGAATTATTTGCTATGATGAAAAAGATACGAACATATTAGTTCCAGAACTGGGGGGAAGGGTAATGTTGCAAAAGCTGTAAGTGATGTAAGAAAAACATTCTACTTTTCCCATGAATTGAAACTGTTTTTCTCAAACATCTTTTATGAATGTTAACAGAAAAAATATCTATAGGTACCTACCATGCTAAAGGTATATTTGAGTCTCAGGGAAATGACATTTCTTTTTTACCTCATCAAAATTTAAGAAAAAGCTGAAATGTTTATTTCCTTTAGCTCCAGATATTCTTAGTTTTTTAAATGTTCATAAGAAACTCCCAATTTGTTGATTTTTTTAAAAAAGTCAAGTTTAACAGCATTTACAGGCCAGAATTTTTTTAAACAGACATACCTTAAAACTGATTTTAGTTTACATGTATCAGTGAATATTACAGTAAAGACAATGTTCTTTTTATTGTCTGTTTTCCAGATTAGTGTACAGGGTTTTGTTTTTTTTTTTTTAAGATTTTATTTATTTATTGTTAGAGAGGAAGAGAAGGAGAGAGGTCAAGAAACATCAATTGGTTGCCTCTCGTCAACAGGGGACCTGGCCTGAAATCCAGGTATGTGCCTGAGTGAGAATCAAATGAGTGACTTTCCAGTTTGTGTAACGATGCCCAACCCACCAAGCCACACCCATCAGGGTCCAGATTGGCGCACAGTTTTCCTTCACCGCTGAGCTCACTTCATTTTTGAGGAAGGGGAAAAGAAAAAAATTAAATAAAAATGTAATATCAGGGCATTCATTTCTCAGATTTCTAAATTACAAATGATCAGTTTACCATTTATTGTGACATTACATCCAAAAACAAAATTACTGGGAGTTTTCCACTCCAACAACCAAGTACCTTTTTGCCCCTCTTATAAGAATATGGGATTTACTTAGGGGTTGGTACAACATTCATGCCTTTTATAGAAAAAAAAAAAATGTTGTTTGGCCTTTAAGCTCTAGAATTACATCAACCAGATCATTTACCAAGTAATTTTCAAGTATAGGCAGTGGAGAACATAACAGTAATATGGCAAGAATAGGATGCCTGAAAAATACAGTTTCATTTGAATGGGGTAGTAGCCATCAAAGTAGACGCAACATTTTTAAATGGAAGAAACTTGAGTGCACGTTGCACAATGTGATTCTTTAGAGAGTCAGGGCTGAGTTGGCTGACGGTGCAACATTTTCAGACAACTGACATCTCGAAGCTTATTGTACATTTTGAACTCCCAGATACTTCAAATTCAGAACCCAGAAACAAATGAAAAGAGTAGGCCAGAAAAAGCATTCCTTGGGATCTCTCTCATTACTGAATTACCATTCTATGAATTACTCTGCTTGAGATATGTCCAGGAACCACTGCATCGCTCAGTCTCACCTTCTTAAGAAGTTCACACTGCAATTTACAACAAGAAGCAAGAATAAACAGCACAAGAGAGCAGAGACACCACCACCCTTGCTGTTAATTTATGGGGATCAGTGGGCGTTCCTCTCGCTTCTTCCAGATATTAGTTTTGCTATCTCTTTTGGCGAGTGGTGGTCGGCCCCTTTTTCTCGTGGGGGACATGTTGGCTTCACCATCTTCCCCAGTGCTTTTCCTGCCCGGGGACTCTTCCCTGGGGTGCTCCATGATGGCTGCACTCCCTCCATCCAGAATGTGCCTTAAAGCGGGGTCCTCCGGGGAGCAGACAGTGGTTCCGCTCTCACTACTGCTCAGATCTAAATCTTCCAAATAAAGAATCTTAGGCTGATGCATGCTTTTGATGAAAGTTTTCTCCCTCTCAAGTTTTCTGCTTGAGTGGTGCTCATTCATGTCCACCCCGGAGTCCAGACTTGTGTCATTGCTCTGGGTTCTCTTGCCCTTTTTCAGGTCTATAAAGGAATGCCTCACCTGCGCAACTGGCTTCCCGTCGAGGGACACAAACCAGGCTCGGGGGTGAGGGGACGGCTTTCCTTTGGACAGCTCCAGGAGGGTCTGCTCTGAAATCCCCTGAAGCTCGGATGAAAAGGGGGTCATTACCACAGCTTCATTTAGCGTTCCGGGAACGGACACAGATTCCAGTAAGCTGTTCGAGTACCGGCTCCAGTCTGAGGTCTGGGATGGCAGGCTCTGCTGTCCTTCAAGTGGGACGCTCTCTTCGCGGGCATCTGGAGGCTGTGCGTGAGCATGCACTGGCATTTTGGGCAAGGTCTGTGTAAAGTTCTCTCTATTAACCGGTTCCATCAATTGGCCATAGACTAGCTGTCCCTTTCTTGGCAAAGTAGCTGACTTAGCAGCATGTAACTGCTCCGGGGTAGAGAAAAGGTCAGATGTTTGAAGGATGGCGATAGGCTGGCTGTAGATGTGCATCAGCTGCTCAGGAATGTGGGAACGCCCATACACCTCTTCATTCCCTGCGAGATACCTCTTTTCTTCTTGAGCGTCACCTAGGGAGGACAGGTTGCTGTTAATATGTTTAGGCTGCTTGGACCCTATGCTGGACTCCAAAGACTGGGTTGGGTGTCTTGAATAATTATTTTGATTGGCTGGCAGAAATGAAACATCTTCATTGTAGATTTTAAAGTTATCCCGAGTTTTGACCATGGAAACTCTTTCTTCTGCATCTGTCTTGGATGGCTCTTTTTTCTGCGGGCTGTATGAGTTTTTGGCATTGAATAACTGTGACTTGTCCTCGGCTTTTAACGCAACTTTGACTGAGCTGATGTGATTGATGTGTGTTGTGGAAGTTGTCTGGTCTCTCTTGAGAACTTCAAGTTTAGTGATATTTCTTTCTCGTTTCTGTGGAGTACCACACTTATCCCTACAGGAGAAAAGGCAAACAATGTTTACAACTTAAAATCCAGAAGGTTCCTTTAAACATTCATCCCACAATATGAACTTTAGATAGGCAATACTATTAAAATAGAACCATTTTTATTTTAATTTATATATTTTTCAAGGATGACTCATTGATTTCTACAAATAAACTTTGTAATACATAGATCATACCAACATGATAATTTGGGGGGCTTATTAATATTTTCTTACCTGCAATAACAAAGAAGTACAGCAAAAAATCCAATGACAATGACTATTGTTCCTCCTAATATGGCTGTTAGAAACACTGTGTGGTAGGCAGTTATGTCCTTTGAGTCTCCATTTATACCTGAACCTAAATGGTTCAATATAAAAACAAAGAAAATATATTTTAGATCAAATTTCCAACCATGCTCTATCCAGGGGAAGCAGACTGCATATGTGTACAAACTTATATTGTCTGCTCCACTCCTAAGGCGGGCTTCCTGTAGGTGGAGAACACCTTCTCTTTGGGCTTAACCAGCTGACCTGCTCTGCCCAGTGATATCTGAGCATCTTAAATGAGGTTGCATGGTATGACCACAGAAGGTCCTCTACTGTGTGACCAGTGTATCCCAGAGAGTCGGTATTCCTTAAATCTAGGTTCTAGAATGGGAAAAAATGAAGTGAACAAAGCCAAGAGCACAGTGATGAAATGTAAGCAACAAAGAAATGTTCTCCATTATTAGCCATAGAGATAGCAGATTCTTTTGTCAGTGCAGCAATGGCTGTTACAGATGTTGGTACCGAGATACTGAAATGCTGCTGTGACAAAACACTAAATTATGTGACACTGGCTTCAGGTCAGGCAGTGAGCAGTGAGGATATTATTCCCATAGGCAGTAAAAATGGTAACCCAAGTCATGTGGTTGCAAAATACTTGGTGACATAAACTGGGAGAAAACTATTTTGAATTAATTCGGGCTTTGTACTAAGAGGTTTTGAGATTAAATATCAGTAGTGAGTCTGGACTGTTAACTAGCTGCATTCAATTAAAGATTAAAAAAAAAAAGATTTTATTTATTATTTTTAGAAACAGGGGAAGGGAGAGAGGCAGAGAGGAAGGGAGACATCAATGTATGGCCTTTCACCTGCCTCCAGCTAAGGGCCTGACTGGAGACCTGGCTTGCAACCTGGTTATGTACCCTGGCTGGGGAATTGAACCAGCGACCTTTGGGCTCACAGGCCAGCACTTTATCCACTGTGCCACCAGACAGCAATTAAAGACTTTTTAAAGCTAAATTCAAAATAGAATGTGCCAAAGTAAGCAGGGATGAAAGGAGTAGAGAGAATCCATAAGCTCTGAGTCTTGAAGGATTAAAAGTTACAACTCCTTCAGCCTGGGCTGTAGACTAAGAAGGTGCCATGATCGCAGGAAGCTGAGCCCACCTGAGGGGGAGCAGACCCTCTGTCCCCTTCTCTGAGAGAGCACAGAGACACAGTGCTGTTGTGACACACTTAACTGCAGTAAAAGTTAGTGAATACACTAGGATAACAAATGTGTACTACTAAGACTCTGCATGAAAATCAATGCCACTGGGCAACTAATCTTAAGGTAACCTTTTCAGTATCACTGACACTTCCTTTTTGGTAAAAAAATACACATAACTCTCCTGATCAGTATCAAGTAGACTGTGATAATGTATTCAGGATGAAAAGATGATGAGAATGGTGACACAGGGGGTTTTCTGGTCATCGCTACCAAAAGAAGACCTCCAGAATGAGACCCTCACCTTTACCAAGGACACTGGAAGGGACAGAGGGTCATGAGGTTTTAAAATCTATCCTTTAAATCTATCATCTCATCTAACAAAAATAAAGCAACTGTAACAGTAAAGGATTTGGAGAAGCAGCATGTGGATCTGTACACAGACTTTGGAGCCAGAGTGCCTGAAATGAAATCCTGGCCTCACCATTTATTTCTATGAGTCTGGACAAGTTTCATTCTTTGTATATCAGTTCATATGTTATACCTAACCCACGTGGGTTGTTCGGGATTAAATAAACTAATAAAACACTTAGAACAGTGCTTAACATATGATAAGTAATCAATTAAGTGTTGGTAATACCACACTGTTGTATAACTTCAAGGTTATGTAAGAATAGGCACTTCAGGCCCTGGCTGGTGGCACAGTGGATAAGGCGCCGGCCTGTGAACCCAAAGGTCGCTGGTTTGATTCCTAGTCAGTGCACATAACCAGATTGCAAGCCAGGTCTCCAGCCAGGTCTGTGGCTGGAGTCAAGTAAAAGGCAACCACACACTAATGCTTCTTCTCTCCTCTGCCTCTCTCCCTTTGCCACTCTCTAAAGATAATAAAATCTTTTTTAAAAAAATAGGCACTTCAGACTGGTCACACTTTCATATATGGTTACTACTACTACTAAATTATTTACTATATCACTATATCTAACAGGCAACCAACTATAACATTACATAATATGAAATTTCTTCAAACAAAAAGTAATAATTCTATCTGTGGATTCTTATTTAGGATCCAGAGCTGCAAAGGAGTAAAGTTTGATTATAACTGGGTGAAATTCACCTTCAGCTCCTAGACTATAAGAGTGTATTTTTCCACAATAAAGGATTCAAAGAATCCTTACTTACTTTTGGAAATAGGAAGCTGATACTATTGGGTTTGTTCCAAATCCTGTATGTACAACAAGAGCAAAAAATTATGGATCTGTGTGCATGTGTGTATGCATGTGTGTGTGTAGGGGTGTGTATGCATGGCTAGAAGGGATTAGAACGGCAAAAAATTACTATATTTTTAAAATTGAAATACATTTAAAAGTGTTTAAGAACAATAAGTGCTTGTTTATTAAACTGCATACTTACATGCTTACCTAGGACAATCTATAGAAAACAAATTTCTTGCACTAACTATTTTTTTCAAGGAATTCTAGAATTCTACTTAAGATTTATTTTAAAAAATAATTTCCACCCAGGCTGGTGGCTCAGTGGATTGGCACCAGCCTGCGAACCCAAAAACGGTCACTGGTTCGATTTCCCAGTCAGGGCACATAACCAGGTTGCAAGCCAGGTCTCCAGCCAGGTCCATAGCTGGAGGCAGGTGAAAGGCAACTATATATTGATGTCTCTCTCCCATTCTTCCTCCCTCCTTGCCAACCTCTCTGAAAATAATGAATAAAATCTTAAAAATACACACACATGCACATAAATAAAATTAAAAAATAATTTCCACGTTAACCAAATTACTACTGACGTAGCTCTAGCACAGTAATTAGTTCATTATGGGACAAATTTTGATTTTACAATAACACTTTCTAAAATGTCTCAGGATATTAGGAATCATCATGTCCAACACCCACCATTTAGAAGCAACAAAACTAATACTAAGATGGGTAAGTACCTATTTCAAACTCGCCTAGTCAGTTAATAGCAAAGTCAGAGCTACAATCAAGTTACCCATGTTTCCAGTATAGAATTGTGTTATGCTTGCAGAACAAAGGCATCCCCCAGGAAGTGTTTATTCTAGCTAAATGGGAATCCCAGTTTTAGTTTACTACTTTGTTCACACAAATCTTTTGCAACATATAAACTGAAACAAAACTTGAATCTATTTTAAAAAATTATTCAGCTTTTATCACTTATAAAGTCATCTATATAAATTGGTTGTTTCAGAAGTAGGTTTAGTGGGAGGTACCCATCTCTATAAAATTCAAGTGCTCCTTAGGCTATTTTAATTAGAAGTGAAATAACTTGGATTTAGTTCAGTTGAAGTATTAAATTAAATATTAATTGTGCTCCTTCATCAATATTTCATTACAGTTACACATCTAGAATGGTTTAAGGCCAGGCAGCTGGCAAGACTACATGATATTTCACATCATAAAGAATAAAAGTTAACCCCCTTCTGGTTTCTGAATAATCTTGTACGCACTAAGTTCAAAATAGAAACAGAACATCCCTTTTGATCATATATGATTAATGGTTTGTGTTTCTTATATTGGAATACTAAATTTTGGCTTCATTTAAAAAAGTCATTAGTTGCACAGTTTAAAATTCAAAGGTTATGAATGAAAAAAAAATTAAAAACTATTTTTAAAAAAACCATGAGATTCTACGAATTAATAGACAGCTGTAATAAGTTATGATGAGAAAATGCCGCAGGAAAATGTATGAAAACATCCTTCACATCCTGGGTCTGCGTGTGCACTGCGACTACTCCCGACCAGTAAAAAACAACCAGGTCACAGCTGCCTCTCAGCGGGGAGCCAAGACACTCAACCAAAAGAATTAACTACCTGACACATGATTGGAGGTGACATGGACATTCAACTTCCAGACCCTCCCAAAACTTCACTGAACTGGCACAGAATGCTTTGCTTTGTTTGCCTTTGTAGATTGCAGGCCCACGGGGTAAAGGAAGACGAGGCAAGGGATGTGAGCCCTATAATGTACTGGAGGCCGGAAGGCTGACTTAGCAAAGTTGGCAGCAGGGAAGACCAAGAAGCAGCTCACTCTAGACCAGCGAGCACCACACAGGCTCATGGCGCAACCAGTCTATATAATGTAGCAGACTAGATTTTTTCATGGAAAGTGTAACGGATAAAATAGACAATGTTGGAGTATTTTGAGAGTTACACAACTCAGAGATAAATATAGAATTTCCTTTAAGTACAAATGTTAAATCTAGAAAAACGAGATAGTCATTTCTCCTAGAATATGAATAGGTCATTCCTAGTGAACAATTCTTGGGTTTTGTCCACCTCTGTTCATAGGTCAGGCCAATCTTCATTTGGGGGTATCACTTGTCTTGGGAGCAGTCTGGGGACACTATTATTCAGCAGCCCTTCCTCCACCAAAGGGTGTGCTCATGATCCAAGTCTAAGCCCAGCAAATCCTTCATTTCTAGAATGATCAGGATCGGTGTGCAGAAGGGACTGCAGGGGGGAGTCAGCCGTCCAGGCAGCAGTGGGCTTGTTCCGGGGGCCGGCCCACTGGGGTTTCTGCCTTCCTTTTAGAATCTGGTCCTACAGCCTTTCCTAGCATCCTGTGACCTCCCGACACCCTAACATTATTTTAATTATCCAAAATCTGTTCCTGCTCCTTGCAACCAAATGCTCTGATGTAGGTAGAATTTCTTTTTAAAAAAATAAGTAAACTAAGAAAATGCTTGATTTGCACCAACTTCATACTTTACCAGATACTGCAGCTGTAAGAAACCTCAGAGTTCATGGAGCCTAATCTTTAAAGCTGAGATCAAGAGACCCGAAGCCTGTTCCGGGGTCACGCGGCAGGTAAGTGGCAATGCTCATCATCGACACCTGCTGCTACCAATTCCAGTGTGACTACTGGGGCGGCGGTGATTTGAGATGACTTTTTGTTTCCTTTTTACAAACCTCTAGTTCCTGGAAGTGGGGCTGCTATCCAGTAACCCAAGTGTGGTGCGTCGTATGTCCAAATGAAGTGATTATTATATTCCTTGACCATTCCCCGGCCATGATTTACCCAAGTACCTAAAAAGAAAGGTAAATAAAAATACCAAGCAATTATATCTTTGTCAATTGCTAGGAGTTTGCTGATAGTCATGTACAGACTACCTTGCAGGACTTTTTTCAAAGATTATGAAAACTGTAGCAATACAGTACCATGGGATAATATATACATACATTATATATTACATGGTAATATAGCACATATGATAGGATATAAAATAATTTGATTTGTTATGACTACAAGAGATAACTTCATTATAAATAATGTAGGCATATTTAAGGAAATCATGACACTCCAAATAATATTTAAATTGTGCCTATTGAGATATATCTTAAAGTTGGATTTCACCACTGACATTCTTATCAATAGGTGCTTATTTGTCTCTGGGCTTCTGATTAAACAGTTATAGTGTATACAGTGTGTATAAATGTTGCATGTGATAAATAAATTAAAAAATTTTGTCCCTGGGAAGTACATGAGAGACAAAGACCTTTGCCAGAAGAAACAATCAGAAATCAGGACTCGGACAAAGCAGATATTCTTCTTTAACATGTTTTAAAACCACGCTCTCATTCAATGTATTAGGAAATTGAGGTCCAAATAAGGTGGTTGTTCAAAAATCACACTGCTGGTAAGTGGGCTAGAAATCCAGGGCTCACCGTTCTGAATCCAATGATTTACAATAGCATGCTACTGTGATATTGTGATTTATAATAAAAAGATATATATTTGGTCTTAGTTATCAGTCCTGGCACAGAGCACTTAAAACCCTTAGAATTTCCTAAGTGATAAAGGCGAAAAGAGTGTTTTTGGTTATTCATAACAAGTTGTCTGTTATAAAGTAGTATTTCAAAAGTCCTTAAAGAGGGGGGTTGCTGGTTGCCAAGAAAACCACCAAGCGGTCAGAGGGGCTGGACCTTCCAGCCCTACCCCCAGCTCCAGAGAGGGAACAGACATTGGGAGTCGAATTCCATCACCAACGGTTTATAATTTAACCAGTCATGCCTACATACAAAGCCTCCATAAAAAATCCCTGAACTGCAGGGTAGCAAGAGCAGAACTGCGGAAAACATCAAGCCGCTGGAAGGCTAATGTACTCGGAGGTGCGGGCAAGGGAGCCCGTGCTCCTCCCCTACCTGACCCTGTACATCTTTCCACCTGGCTGCTCCTTAGTTATATGCTTTTATAATCAACTGGTTAACCTAGTAAGTTAACTGTTTTCCTGTGAGCTGTTCTAGCAAGGCACTGAACTCAAGGAGAAGGTCATGGGAACCTCCAATTTATAGCCAGTTTGGCAAACTGGACTTGGGACTGACATCGGAGAAGGAAGGACGGTCTTGTGGAACTAGGCCCTTAACCTGGGCGATCTAATGCAAGCTTCTAGTTTCTAACCTGAACTGTAAGATACCCAGGTTTCTGAGAACTGCCCAGTGCGGGAAACACAGACACCCCTCTGTTTGATGGGGTGTTGAGACTAACAGAAAAGCTTATCCCTGGGGCTGAAAAAGGGATACTGTAATAAATCATAAATTCCTAACTGGGTGGGAAAGGTGTGTAGTCACATCCCCAGGCCTATAACTTCTTTAAGGAAAGGTTTTTAAGAAAACCCTGTCCATTGTTTCTCTTCCTCTAGTTTCACATACCTTTGAAATGCAAAAAGTAATCCCCTCTCTCCAAAGCACAACCACACTCAGAAAAACTCTGAATACTGTAATCCAATCCCTGCCTTGCTTTCTCCCACCCTCAGGTGATCCTCTTTATTTTTCCCTCATTAACTTCAACAGCACAAAAGAAACTGCCAACTGTTACTCTGCAGCATCTGAGATCTTGCTTAGGGGCAACTGTGGTCCATTTTGGCCCCACCACAGTTAGCCTCCCATTAACGCTGACAGTAAGGTGGCTGAGATGAGGATCCTCAGACACATCGAGTTCATATTTTGTGAGGGCAATTGGAAAAATCTGGCTACAAAATTAGGCAGAATGTATGGAAAACATTTCATTGGTGTCTCTCAACACAACAAAAAGATTTAGACAAGTTGATCAACCTCTGGTGCCATTGAAATGTCAACTCAATTCTTTGAGGTATTAAAATTGGCTGTCCTTATTTTAAAAGAGGGAAAGACTTATCAGAGATAGGTATAAGTTATAAATGCCTCCAAAACAAAATTTGGATCCAATCATTCCTTTAGAAAACTCTACTGGGGTTTTTTCATAGCTGAAAAGTCTGCTTTTTTAAAAAAATATTTTTAAAAAGATTTTATTATTTTTAGAGAGGGAGGAAGGGAGAGAGGGTGAGAGACATTAATGTATGATTGCCTTTCACCTGCCCCCAGCTAAGGACCTGGCTGGAGACCTGGCTTGCAACCTGGTTATGTTGCCCTGACTGGGAATCGAACCAGCAACCTTTGGGTTCGCAGGCCGGCACCTTATCTACTACTGAGCCACCAGCCAGGGCTTGAAAGGTCTCTGTTTTGATCTGTTTGTATGTATGTCTATATACTTGTTTGTATGTTGTAAATGTAAAGCTAATTTTCCACCTTTGGATACTACTACTAAATTAATTCAAAGGCAAATGCTTGTAAAGATTGCATATTCTAAAATTCTCAGAAATATAGAAACTAACTCAAATGGTTTTCACGTTCATTTGATCTAAGATTAATCCTGAGTAAATAAAAGCTAGTCTGAGTTTGTTGGTTTATATAAAACTGACCTTTCTTTACTTTGCCTGGGTTTACCAAAGTAAGTCCAACAATTGAAATGTTTCTAGAGGTTATAAAATGTCTCCATTAATCTGCCAAGCTAAAGAATACTAGAAGAATACTAATTGTTTACATCTTAGTTTTCATTAGATGTTGAGGTTTTAAGAATTACAAATCTGAAAATAGGTCAGAATAACCTTGCATTGTTCCAGAAGGATCCATGGAACACCTCAAAAGACTTGCCTTTGATGTTAAAGTTTATCGGAAGCATTGTAAAGTAAGTGATAAAAAAAGCTTTAAGGGTGTGTTGTGTGAATAAGCTATGCTGGTAAATGAAATGAACAGTCAGGGCTATGGGAAACCCAGGACAGCTGCTTGATGTTCCCAGCTCTCTGGCAAACCCCATTTGTTTCTTCTTTCAGTTTTTTGTAAGGTGGGGGTCGGATTACAGGATAGTTAAGATTATGTGCTTAAAAACAAACCTCACCAGAGAACATGTTATTATTGATTGGAGAGAGGGAGAGGAAGGGAAAGAGAGAAACATTGATGTGAGAGACAACTGACCCTGACTGGGAGTTGTGCCCTGACAGGGAATCAAACCCGCCACCTTTTTGTGTATGGGATGATGCTCCACCCAGATGAACCATTCAGCCAAGGCTATGGGCTTTAAGGGTTGACACATATTGGAAGGAGGGTCTGAAAGGGGGCACTTCAAAGATGCATTAACTTAGATGCACAACCACGGACAGGGCTTGTAAAAGGCAAAGGGAAGCCTTTTACTAATGAAGTTACATACTTTGGGGCTTGTCTGCCCAGTTAGGAATTTATGATAACATCACCCTCTAAAGTTACTTTCCATAGAATCTCTTTTTTACCCACACAATCTACCTTCCCAGATACAATGAAATCTCATGTCAAATCTCCTTTGAGGATCAATAGCTCCCTATTCTGTGTCCACACAATTAGTTTTGAGCTCCATTCCCTCCTCACACCTGTTGCCTAAGCCTAAATAAATCTGTGCACTTCGCTGGCTGACCACAAGGGCCTCCTGGTTCCCAGAAGAGACAGGAGAGAAATCAAGTCCTAGGAAACTTTGTAGGCTGATCACTTTTTGAGGGGAAGGGAGGGGTAACTTAAAGACTTCCACCTTATTTAGGCTACATTCAGGGCACAAAATTGGTATCTAAAATTTTTGGAAAAACAACCACTCATTGTAGCTCTTAATAACATAATTATTGATATTCATGAATTTAGCATACATATCTCAATTGCTTTAACAAGCTTTTAGGTATAAGTTCATATTCAAAACAAAAATCTGTAAGAGTAGAAATAATTTTATAAATTTGTTTCTGTTTAAAACATTAGAGGATATTTTTTAAAAAAAACAACACAAGGACAATCAGCAAATGCTGCTATTTGTTGATGTAATATATTGGCAAAATTTTCTCCACAGTTGTATTACAGTAATCAAAGTAGGACCGATTTTAATGGTTGACAAAGTACTTAAAATTTATTTAATGTTCTACTAAAGATAAAATATATCACTTATATTTGAATGTTTTAATGTTTTCAATAGGCATATTAAATTATTCTACATTAGAATGCAGAATTTCATTTGTCAATTATAACAGTAGAGCTGAAAAAAATTAAAACCCAGAAAAATATTTCTAAGATCAAACATTTGAAAGAAAAATTTTCAGAATATCTGTGCCTAGCTCACATACCTGTGTTCATATCAAATGTCCAGGCAGGTATGTGATCCCCTGCGCTCATATCATTTGTATGTAGAAGGGGGAGAGAAACTTGAATAGATCCATCCACCTTTAATTCTTTTCCTCCAGAATATATCTTCACACATACTGCAGCAAGAGGAGTCAATTCAATGCTTTCAAAACCTAACAAAAATAAGACCATTTATTAAAATCTTACAGAAAGTGCAGGCTGTAGTTACATAGTAATAACAAATTAATATTGGCCTATAATAGCTAGTCCCCTCCAGGGCTATCCACTTTAATATCAAATAGATGTTGAATCCTCATTAAGGATTTTTAAAATATAATTTTGAAATGTATCATATGCTAATATAGGACATACTTATGTAACATTGACAAATCTAGCCCTAAATATACAAGCCTCGAGATTTAATTCCCCCATAGTCATCTGATTTAAGGTCAGTGGAATCTAAATCATTGTTTTAAAAAACTTACAAAACCAGTAACCAAAAAAACACATCTGACTAGAATACCTGAATAAAGATTCCACTATACCACACAATCAACAGAAACACTGGTCTAAAACATCTGCCACTGTTTTCCAAAAATTATCTGTTTCAATAACTGGGACCAAGAGCCTTGCCTATACTCAACTTAGGTAAAAAGCATTCTGATCCAAAATGCAAACTTTAATACATAAGTATGACAAAGAAAATCACTATGCAATACTGTTAGCTGACAAAATTAATATGTCTTGGTATATTTTATTAACACTATATTTTAAAATATATAAACTTAGACTTCAAAATTAATATTGCAATATTACTTAGACTTCACACTTGAAAACTAGGGTAAAGGAGATTAATAGAAGAATTTTTTATGCTGTTTTGCCTAAAGTTTAAAAAATTTATACAACTTATAATAATACACCTTCTTCAACATCAAAAGCTATTTCCATAGCTTTCTACTACTTAGGGAAGAAAAGAAAGAAAAAGCCTGTTTTTGTTTTGCTTTTGAAATATTAGCAATGCCAAAGTTATTATACCAGAATATTTACAATGAATAAAATAATGTGGTTATAAATGTTAAAACTGTAAGTTTTCTACAATTAGATAATTTTGGATTTTCCAGGTAATTTACTAACACAAGAATACCTGAATGAAGTACATCTTGTTTGTTCCTTGTGGCTAAATTTTTGACTCTATGACTTAAAAGCTAGAGTTTTTATTCATTCATTTAACCAATTTTACCTCACCTACTGAGACCACCCACTCGTCCAGGCCCCGAAGATACAGTGAGTGCACAAATCTTCCAGATTGTCTGTAATATTTTGTTTCAGTTTTCATTACTATCAAAAATCCTTTTTCCCCCTCTTTCTTTCCTCACTGTCAGTTTTACCCTTCATGCAGGGTAGAATATCTGAAAAGGCAATGTAATTGGTGGCGGCCAGGAAGGGTACTTCTCTGAGGAAAGGATGTTGGAGCTCTGGCAAAATGAGAAGGTACCACCCATGCAAAGACCTCAGAGAACAACCTTCTAGGCAGAAAGCAAAGCCCCCAAATCAGATGAGAGAGGGAGGGGAGGGGGAGATGGAAAGGAGGGAGCCCCAGAATTGGATGGCAGAGAGAGGTGGGCCGTGGACAGGAACTCTCATTACTGCTACTACCCTGTCTGGTATTTATCAAGAAAATTTTCAGTTTAAATATAAGAAAATTAGTTCTTGCCGACTGCCTGAAACACAAATCATAAGATGAGCAAAGTAATGATGCCTTATAGATTCTGTAGACTAGTACAGTGGTTAGTAATCCAATGTGAGCACTGATGAAGTTTTAGGTAATTTGTAAGTAATTCTAATCTCTTATATCAAACTATTACTTGTTCAGTGCTAGCTTAAGGAAGTGACTGCTGTTAATCCCAGCCCCCAGCTCTATGTAGCCAGTGACTTTAGATACTGAATGCAGCTAAAAGTGCTGAGACAGATACCCACTACTTGGGATAAGAACAACTCAAAGAAAGAAAAAAGGAAGAATGGTACAAGGGGAGGGCGGGGTGGGGGGAACTGAAAGACAGTAAGAGGAAACTTTTATGAAACAAAAAGACTTTCACTTTCACAGAACTCTAGAATTGTGCAATCCAATACAGTCACCATGACAGCAGGTCACAATTTGAACTTAAGTGACATTAGTAGTGCAATTTCCCAGCCCTAGTGGCCATATTGGACAGGACAGAAGAACACTCCTGTTGGACAGCACTGTTCTAGAACTTAAAAACTGGGCAGCATTCATTCTCGGGATAACTGAAATACTGAATGAATAATCTCAAACGCAGGTGGCAGAATGTGGAGGGCAGAGCACATGATGATCCCTTCCCGCTGAATCTAATGAGTCTTGCCCAGAAAATGTGTCCAGTGCAACATGAGCTTCACCTGTACCATTCTGGTCAATGCATCTATTTTGAGCATCCTGTAATTTTCACTGGAAAATCTCAACAGGTGTCCCTGACTGGCTTCTTCAAGAGGCAGGCCCTGTGCTGTGCACCAGCGAGGGAGACGGGTGACACAGCAGAGAGGAGGACAGGAGCAAACACAGGGTGTGTGAGCCAGCCGGTTACCTCTGGCGCAACTCCTGCTCGGTCTCACGGGGTCGAGTCTGGCTGAGAGCAGAATCAAGGCAAAGCAACTGGAGTACTGATGCACTCGCCTCCGTCATCTGTTGCGAGCTGGCCCAGCCTACTCCCGGGCCCAGGAGCGCCCACCAGCAGCCACCGACAGGCGGGGGCCAGGCAGCATGGCTTACAGAGGGGCCACGCCCCGCAAGGGCACTGCCAGCCTCAGCTACTGCAGGTTCAGAACCCCAACAAACCTATCTAACCAAAGCACCTGTATGCCCTTATTACTTTCATTTCCAGCTGTTTCCCAAGTGAAATGAATTAAAATTTTGACACACCTGAAACCATCAAAATACAGACAGACCTAGGTGATTCTAAGCAGTGGAGTTTTGGTTAGGTTGGAACAGTGGTAGAAATGGTGGAACAAGTGTAGGTGTACCAAAGGAAGAGTTCTTGTGGGGGTTATTCATAGATGTATTGTTAAATGACATGTAAAATTCCATCATTCCCTTAACTGGTATATCATGAAAGCCTTATGTAAATATATTAGTGCTGTTCAATATGGAATAGATACATTTTACCCATAGAGAATAGCAAATACACAGGAAAAGGGAAATACACAATTAGTTACTCCAATTTATAAATGCTTTTATATTTAATAATTATTGATACTTCTGATCAATTTAATAAGAATGAATAGAAGGTCAAATTATAAAAAAGATATGTGTAAATTACTTTAAATCAAACTTCCATTTTTAAATGTATTTTTAATTTGCAAAGTTACACAATCTACTATTGCGTAATTACTATTTTATACCTTTTCCAATTCTTTTAGATAAAAGTATCCAGCATACATTTGAACTAGTGTATGCTGAAAACTACTGTATAATCATCTTTTCATTCTTTATAAATATTTTAACCACTAGATTTGTGTTGTTAAAGTGACAAGTATCCTCCAAAGCTTAAATGACTATCCAACCTAAATAACTTTTAATAGTATTTAATGAGATTTATGTACTATTTCTTATACATATGATTATATTATGTAAAAATGAGGCAATACCTGGTTTATTAAGAGTAATTCCAGATGTATACAGAAAATTGTCCACTTTCAAAAATTGTTGTAGAATTGTAAGGTAGCCTGTAACATTGCTAATGTGATGGTTGTCTGGTAGTTTAATTAAGGCTTTTGAAAACTGAACACTTGGTTGAGATTTGGCATCTGAAAATAAAAACACTCATTAAAAATAGACAAAACCAATCCATATGAAGCACAGTATCACTGACCAGGACATTTTACTGTAAAGGAAGAAGTTATAATTATTTCTAAGCATTGCACTATCTCATATAATTATCATTTTAAATTTGGAATGGTACAAATAAGGAATTTACAACATTCTTATTTCGATCACAAAAGGCACCTTTATCCTAGACACTGCATGATACCGTTGCCCAGAAATTCTTCACCCCTTTTGGGATTTTGTTTTTATAATAGGAGTAGACTTAATGGTGCACACCAGAATAGGATGAAACCAATCAAAAGCATCTCATTATTTTTTGGTTACATTGATTTGTGCAGTGATGGGTATTGTAACAATCACAGTTAATAAGATGCAGCGTGAGTTTTGCTTGGATTTCTTGGGGAAAAAACTTGCTTTCCCCCCTTGGACTGTATGATCAAATATGCACGTATGTCCACGAGCTGCAAAAGCCATCTTTTGATTGAAAAGGATACGGGAAGCCTCCTGCACCAGCGAACCTGAGATCAAAATTTTGCCAAATGCCTTAGCATTTCAAGAGTAAGAGATTCTACTGCTTCACTCAGTCAATTACTCCAATGTTCATCAACTTTTTCCCCCAAATAATAGTACTAGGTTTTTTTTTTAATGCTTTAGGAATAAAAAAGATAGCTTCTGAAAATGAGGAGAACTTCCAAGACGATACATTTACCATGACTCTCTTCTAAATTCTATTCTGAGGACTTACTACCTTTACCAATTGTTCCTATGATGCTTTAGTCCTAAACATGAATTCTCCAATAGACAATACATATGGTCATTTACAGAGGTTTTATATAATATGCAGTAAAAGTTACTAAATGCTGGGTTTTCCCTTAAGGACTAGCTAAGGGAGGAGAGGAGGGAAGGCTGAAACTATCACCTTCACAGTTGTCAAGGCAAAACTGGAGGCCACAGCTTAAATCAGACCCCTAATGAGGCTTCCTGTATCTGTCCCTTGGGATACGCAACTGGGCAAATCATGTATGTGTACAGGGCAGATACTTAACTGCCCATCTGGGCCTTTCCCACACAAGCAGCAAGATGAAAGCCAGAGACTGGAATGAAGGTGACCTGCAAATCAAAAAGCCCCAAAGGGCTGAGCCCTTTTACTAATTCAACCAACCACTAAAGCCCAGTAGGAGAGATGGTTTGGAAGTTCAGAAGCTCTTTCCAAAAGTCTAATGAATGCTCTCATCCTGGGGAGAGGGGGTTCAAATAGCAAAGGAGGGAGTGATTTCCGCTGCACACAAAACCATTCTGCATTTTGATAGTAAGATACGGCTTGGTTCAGATCAACTTGTAATCAGTCCTGATGGTCCCTGATCAATGTAGCTTCTCCCACATTATAATCAAAATCCATTCATTAATAAAGAAGTATATAATAACCACTTTAAGTGTTTACTGAACAGATGAGTAAAAAGTGTTATACTTACCAGCTAATTTTCCAGTAATTAAAATAGTATCTTCAAACAGCCATATATTTGCTTGGCTTTGTGGGAGCAGTGAAAGTGTAACTGATGAATAGACTGTGAAATTAAAAGAGTTTATTAAACATAAGGGGACAAATATAGTTCTGTTTCAGCATGCCCTAAAATGTGGGGGGAAATGTGTGAAAGAAAAGGAAAGGATGAATATAAAATATGATGGAAAGAAAAAAGAAGAATCACCAAAAAATGAGAAGATTGGGCATCTCCATTTTATTTTACTAATCTCTTCTATCTCATACATTAGTTTGCCAAGGTGACTAATGATATTCTGTAACTCCGGATTTATGGTTAAGTTAAACACTGGAACAACTTTCTGATATTTTCTCTGTATGATTGTTACTTACTTCCCTCAGAATTTTTAGAAACATTTTTCTTGGCTCCATAATTCAAGGTTCTCTAAAATAGAGCCTACATCCATGCTTTTTTTTCTTAATGTCCCATGAAACGGTGCAACGCTCTCCTTTATATAGTGTGGTTTGCCAGACAGACTGAGTTACCAAAGGATTCCTAGTACTAGTTCCTCAGGACATGGCTGAACAAGCCTATAAAAGCAGGCACCTGAGCCCTGGC
Organism: Noctilio leporinus; assembly: GCA_004026585.1. Lineage (NCBI taxonomy): Eukaryota > Metazoa > Chordata > Mammalia > Chiroptera > Noctilionidae > Noctilio > Noctilio leporinus. The sequence goes on from PVIW01010835.1 coordinate 29,524, forward strand.
TGGTGGGCTCAGTGGATAGGCACTGGCCTGTGAACCCAAGGGTTGCTGGTTCGATTCCCAGTCAGGGCACATAACCAGGTTGCAAGCCAGGTCTCCAGCCAGCTCTGTAGCTGGAGGCAAGTGAAAGGAAACTATACATTGATATCTCTCTCCCTCTCTGCCTCCTCCCTTCCCCTTTCTAAAAATAATAAATAAATCTTTAAAAAATCTTTTTAAATCCGAAGATTTTTTAATACATTAAATCTATAAACTAATGTGTGAAGGATGAAAATCTTAATATTCAGGCTTTCTAAGAACATATATAATGTTTTTCCAGTTATCCAGGGCATTAGTTATTCGTTTTTTTGTTTTTTTAGGTCTCTCTGTAACATTTGGTAGTTCTATTTTGCCCACAGTTATTTCACATATTTTTTAAAGCTTTCCTTGCAATTGTTATGTTCTTGTTGTTCTAAAGGGGATCGCCTATCATTATTTTTTTCTAACTAGTTATCACTCCTGGTACTTAACAACACGTATTTACTGGACCAATGCTAATTTTGCAATCAGTAACTGCTGAAATTCTGTTATTACTTTCCACTAGGAGCACAGCCACAGCTTCTTACCAGGCTCCCTGACTCAACTTTAACCCAGCTATTGGTCTACTGATTCCATACACTTAATTAAATTCAGTTTCCCAATAACTTATACTCATTGTGCTCAAGAATCTACAACCACCGCCTTATTATTCAGCACATAAATCTAAACTGCCCCACCTTCCAAGAACATCCTTCCATTATCTGTCCCCACTTCACCTGGCTCGTCCTGCTTCTCCGTCATCACTGGGGCATGCGGCTTGTACACAAGCTTCATGCCAGAGCTTTGCTCAGAATTTCTTCAAGCCTCCTCAGAACCAAAAAAGGCGCTAATGTTTCCCTCAAACTGACACTCCTTTCTAACCTACTTTATAGTGATTTCACGTAGATATTCTCATTTTCAGTTGACCAGAAGTAGAGATTCCCAAAGCAAAGAAAAACCAAAAAAATCATGTATATTCAGTGAAGGCAAACACTGTTTAAGTGCTTACTTGGCATTCTTCCTGTCTTCAAAGGCAGAGGTGTCAACACATAGCCATCTTTGTAAGCGATGATGGTTAAGCTGAGTCCTAGTTTATAAGGTACTGTTATCAACACTGCTCCATTGTTCTTAGTTACTGTGGAATTTGTCTTCGTGTAGTTGACAAACACTTCTACAACTGCTTGACTCAAGTACTGGCGACTGATGATGTCATTCACCTGGACTTTCAGCATAAATTCAGACACTGGAAGAGAAAAAGGCCACAAATGCTAGATCCTAGAATACATATGTCACTATACTTTAAATGCCTTTTAGATATCTGAGTAACAGTACAAAACTGCTGATACTTTAGGAAATACATATGTATGGATGGATCAATAAACGGATGTAAAAACATTCTAACAAATTCATTATTCTTTGTAAAACTGAATAGATTTGAATTTATTATTAATAAGGCATGGAATCATTACTCCATGTTTACCTGCCCATTAAAAGAAAAAGCAGCAAATAATGGAAAGACAGAGGTTCTCTCTTCAGGAAAATACATTATTACTTTGTCTCACTAATTCTAATCCTATCAAGTTATATGGATTAAACATTAAATCAGAATTCAAAGTTCTTAGAATAAAATGCATCAACCAAATCCATTTGTGCATGGCTAGCTTCTTTATTTTATTCTATTGTCTGGAAGGCATGAGGTGTTTTTCAGGTTCAAACGTGCAAAATATCAAACAAGAATCTTTCCCTAAATAATCAAAAAACATCATCCATTAAACATATGAGAAAACACAGCAACATTAGATTAAGGAAAATGAAAAATTAAAGCTTCTTTTCACTTAAACCTGTAGCCTTACCCTTCAAGGTCAAATCTTGACCATGTGTTCATTGGTTTACCAGTGATAATATCAAACTTTGATAAAGATCTTATATCACCACAGGAATGCCTTTGCAAAGCCCGTATCACAACTTTTGACAAAGGTGCCTTCTCTTCCACTAAACATAGGCTTTGACCTGGCTGGTGTGGCTCAGTGGAATGATTGCAGGACTGCGAACCCAAGGGTCGCCGGTTCGATTCCCAGCCAGGACACATAACCAGGTTGCAAGCCAGCTCTCCAGCTGGAGGCAGGTGAAAGGCAACCATACATTTTATGTTTCTCTCCCTTTCTTCCTCCCTCTCTAAACATAATAAATAAAATCTTTAAAAAAGAAGGAGGGGTGGGGGGCTTTGGAGCCAGTGAAGCTCCATCTCTGCCATTCCCTAGATGTGTGACTGTGTTAAGTTACCTCTCTAAGTCAATTTGTTCATCAGTAAAATTGAGAGCATAGTGACTACATTACAAGGTAAAAATGAAATAATGCAAATAATGGGCTCAGCATAATTTAGTTGTCATTTAGTATCATTATTAATAATAAAATTTCACAACTGGAGGCCACTTCACAAGCATTAGATAGTATATCAGTAGAAATACTTCATTAGCATTGATTATAGGGTTACACATTTGCATAAAAACATTTTTACTCAAAGTAATTTTTAGTAAGAATAATATCAGGTTAAAAAAAAAATCCAAGTCAATATTGATTGAGCCACAATAGTATCACTACCAAATTGTGGTTATGTAACTTTGTTAAAATAAACTAGACTTTAATGCATTTTAAATACAAATACTAAAACCAATGTAACTATCACCCAGTTGTGGTAAGAAACAATCGTGCAAGTTAGATGAGAGCTTGTTCCTTTTCAAAAATCTAAAATCAGTTTATCTATTAACCAGATAAGAGTCTTTATATATTGAGACATAAACATGTTTTAGTATATTTCTTATATAAGATAATAATTACAACCACAATAAGAACTAAAATGTGTTGTGGGCTAAAGAGCCAGGCATTCTGTTATTTTTTTTTAACGCATCATTCCGTTTACTCTTCAGAAAACCCTCATTAGAGAGGTACTATTGTTTTCTTCACCTTTTGTATTCATAAGTGCAGGTTAAAGAGGTTTGTAAATCTGCTAAGGCCGACCCACAGCAGATGGAGGAAACAGGACTCCAACGTGGGCTGTTTCTCCCCACAGCTTGCGCTCTTAAACCATGGCTCTACCACTCCTTGTCTGATTGCAGTCTTAAAAGCAGTTTATCGAGTCCCAGTTTAATAAGTACCGGAAGAATTAATTGGGAAAAGGAAAAAAAAGGAGAGGATTATATCCTAGATTGTCATACCTTAAAGAGAAGTCCCATTAATCAGTTTGAAAAATGTTCATTTCCAGGACAATAATCTCGTATGTATTCAAATGTTAATATGCAGAATAGATGACTAGGCAAAACATAAATAGCTGAAATTTAACCACATTTCTGTTTTCTCAGAATTTTCACAATAGACAGTCTTGTGGGAAACTGAATTATTTGTGAGTAGTCATTACTATCATTACTTTTAATCGACAAATTCAGAAGCATCAGGTACTAAAAAGTCAACTAAGCCTTGTCTTTCTTCTAACTATTCCTCACATTATTTAACTATTTTCTCGTCATATCAGTAGTTTGGTTCATTACTATAACTTCACTAAAATAAATAAATTCATTTAAACTCAAAATATGAAAAAGGCTGTTTGTAATCATTTAAACTCAAAATATGAAAAAGGCTGAAAATATATGTTCCTGGTACCAAGGAACATATGATTGTGTGTATTATCTCTCACACACACACGCGTGCGCACACATACACAGACACACAAACCTTAATTAACATCCCTTTATAAAGTATGGAATATCAAATCATCTTGTCGATGATAAAATGAGAATTCTGACAGGTGATACAAAATGCTCCAAGTCTCACAGATATCAAAGGCTGTGTCAGCCTTCAAAAGTCCCTGTGAATACTATAAAGCCATCTTTACACCATCTTTACACAAGAGTGAGTCTTGGGGTCACACTCCTAAAATTAATTCAAGGAATGTATGATGGCAATCATTACTGAGAACTTCAATTCGCATATGATAACAGCAATTAAAAAGGGCTGAGAAAATGTATTCACACACACACATGCTGATGCCCAACCATGGCTTCAAACTCCAATGGGAAATATAGCTCTTGGGTAAAAAGATAGAAGGTTGTAATACGTATGACATGATGGGCTCCTAGACCAAGTGTACTTGAGTTGGCCCACTTAGAGCAAAAAATGAATTACGTGTAGAGAAAAGGAAGCTGCTGCTCAATCCAAAATAGTTCCCTCAGCCACCTGCCCCTAATTCCCTAGACAAAATTTATTGGGCCACTGATAGAAAGCATTTAATGTGGGCCAGATAGCTTTTGTCAGGACCCCGAAATATGACTAAAGAAACATGGAGACTTACAGAAAATGAAAAACAAAAAACAGAAAAGCAACAAAGAAACAAGAGATGCACTGTGGCTAACTTGGTGGAGCTGAACCATCTGAGAAAATGTTGTATTCCTACCGCCTGGGCGTTTAGCGTTTCCCTGGTCTCTCTCCTTCCACAGACTGGGTTGTGCAGCCCCGCCTGCTGGCCTGTGAGACATTGTCATAAACCCTCCCCAAAGTCCCTTTAGTTCTTACAGCTACAGTCAGGTTCCAGAGCAAGAACTTTCACGACAGGGTACAACTGTAAATGCAGAATATTTACTAGGCTGCTATCTTACAGAGAGGGCAAAGGAAGGAAGGATAATGTTATATACTAAAAATATGGCATATGAGATGAAGATAACTGCAAAATAAGGAACCTGGGATTCCCTATTCAAATTTGATCATGAGTCTTATTTAAACTAACTGTATTTACAATGGCTGCTTCAACAGCATATTCAGGAATGGAACGCAATAGAGAATTTCACTAATCCATTTGCTGCAAAGATTAATTTCAAAAATTCTCAGAGCCTTTGGATTTGTGGACCAATTCCAGTGTGTAGTAAGATCTTAAGCTAAATTCATTTAAAAAACCAAAAACCAAAAAACCTCTACGTACGCCATCTGTCTCATCACCCTTGCAAAAGTCCCATTGCCAAAATAAGACACTAAAACCTCTTGATGTCCTGAAGCTGCTTAATTTATAAAATGTTGTAAAAAATATTTTCTAGGGAGGGGGGAAAGGGAGAAGGAAATGAAGGGGAGCAGTTTGGTCAAGGAACTAGTATGGAAGAACCATGGACATGGACAACAGGTGGGATTGACTTTGTGGGGGAGTGGGTGGGTGGGGAAGGGGACAGAGGGGAGTAAAAAGGGGATGGATGTAATACAACAACAATTAAATTTAATTTTAAAAAATCAAAAACATATATTTTATAATCCACAATGCATTATTTTCATTTTTTCCACATGTAATAATAATATTCACATCATAAATTTGATGGGAAAATGAATATCGAGGCCAGAGGAAACTATTTGCAAAGGTCAAATCTCGCCTACCAAAATCGGTCCTCCTCTCTGAGGGGGTCCCCTGTTATCTGTACCTTAGAGCAGGGGTCCCCAACGCCAGGCCTCAGACCAGTACCAGCTGGTGGCCGGTTAGGAGCGCGGCTGTGAAGGAAGCTGACCAGAGTTCCGCCTCTTATCTCCACCCCCTTCCACAGCAGTAAGACCCCCTGCGGCCCCCCCCCACTCCCTCCCCACTCCTGGAAGACTGGCCCCTCATGCCAGAACAGTTGGGGACAGCTGCCTTAGAGCACCTTATAGCCTGAGCACACAACGAAGGTCTGAACAAGGAGCAGCCTTTCTAGCTCAAACTGGAAAACACAACTGGTAGCTGTGTGATGCACCCACCACATCCACCGCTAGAAACTTGACACAACAAGACAACCGTGAAACTACCCAGATTCATCTTACTACAAACCTGCAAGACATTTCCCCTGATTTATGGCAAGGAAACTTGAGGCTCAAACTGCACAGTTAAGAAAGATATCAGCAAGCCCTGGTTGGTGGCATAGTGGATAAGGTGCCAGCCTGCGAACCCAATGGTTGCTGGTTCGATTCCCAGCCAGGGCACATAATTAGGTTGCAAGCCAGGTCTCCAGCCAGCTCTGTAGCTGGAGGCAGGTGAAAGGCAACCATACATTGATATTTCTCTCCCTCTCTCCCTTCCCCTCTCTCTAAAAATAATAAATAAAATCTTTAAAAAAAAAGAAAAGAAAGAAAGAAAGATATCAGCAAGGTTAACAGATGGATTCGTCTGACTCCAAGTCCTAAGCGTTTTATCCACACATCTCTTGTTGAAAACCTTAAGAATTTGGTTTTCTGTTAATGAGCTTACTGGTCTCCTTCCAGCCTCTCTCTGCCAGATCTGGGAAGAAAGCGCCCCCTGGTGGACCCTCCAGGTCGCTCACCCTCCTTCCTCAGCCTGGTTATTGAGGACCCCGCACAAGCAACAGCAAAAAGCATTCAAAACAAAACAAAACACTCCACTGAAAGCCTGGTCAAAACAATTAAAGCGGTGCAAACCGCTCTTTTCCTCCAAATGAAAGGAAAAGTTATAAAACATTTCCTGCCCATGACTTAAAAAATAGGATGCTTCGGACTTCTGTGATGTCAACCCTCTGACCAAGTACACAAGGCGGGTGGGTAGCCAGAAGCAAACACACTCGGCACAGTCCTGGTACTACTTCTCACCTTCCACAAAAACACACTGGCATTTAGGCTGGGCTGATGCTGTGCTTAAATATATGATTTCCAACCAGAGATGCTTTTGTCTCCATAACCTACTTCCATTGTATGTTCAGGTTTCTACGCACATATTATTTTCTCTGTCACTTAATTATAATCATTATGTCTTGCCCACATAATCTTCTTTTCAATGTGTCACCATTGATTTTAAAATGGTTCAATATCAAATGATTTCAGCTGCACCCTTAGAAAACATATAATCTACGTGTTGAGAGAAATAAGTAAAAATAAAACACACATCAATGAGCAGGGCCCTGAAGTTGCTGGGAAGTAAAATTTAAGTATTTAGCATATAATTACAAGCACTGTTAAGCAGTGAGAACCACTAACCTTCAAAAGGTAATAATAAGTAGGAATAAAGAAATGTTGTTGAGAAAGCTTATCAGAACCAACAGGATATATTACGGTTTTGCCATAGGATCCGGGTAGGTAGCTCAAAGTGCAGAAAAGGTTTAAAAACATTGCTAACTTTTTACATGGATGACATCTAGCTTGAAGTTGAGTAAGCTGATAAATTACAGCCCCACTTGCTTTCAAGAGAATTTGACATCTTATTATGTAGCTACATGATGCAGCCCATGGGGAAACCACTTCTTCTCATATTTCTCTACCAAACTAGCCTTTTTTTTCCATTCAAGCACCTACAACAATTTCATTTTATACACAACAAGTAATTTCCTATCTAGAATATGCTAAGAACATAGTAGGTATTTAAAGCTTTATAAAAAATAACATCAAACTTTTTAAATCTAAAATATTTTTTAAATAAATAAATTCAAAAAAATCATACTAAGGTTTACGTATTCTAATAAGAACTGGAAAAAATCAAAAGCACAAAAATAGAGTGGAATGAAATAGTTGGCTGGGAATAACTTGAAATGTTCACCTACATTAATGGACCAAATGTTTATTGATTAAGTAACTTTTGGCCGGGTCTACACTGGTTAGATATTAGGGGATACAAACATTAATAAGACAAAGTCTTAACTTGAAGATACTTATTCTGAGGAAGCAACATCTGAAAAAATAGAATTATCTGCTAGTACCATAAAAGAGGTTTTTAAAAAGTAATACTGAAACACAGATAAGAGAAGAATTTTCTATAGTACCTAATAGTCTGCCACGAAATCATGTACACCTTAATTCAGAGTCAAAATGTACCTATAACAATTCCTACAATAAGCATCAATCTCAAAGAGAGATGATGCCTGTACTCCCATGTTCACTGCATTATAACTGGGTTATTTGCAATAGCCAAGATAAGGAAACCACCTCAGTGTCCATCAGTGGATGAAGAGATAAAGAAAATGTGGTATATACATACAATGGATATTATCCAGCCCTAAAAAGAAGAAAATGCTGACATGTGCAGCAACATGGATGTACTTAGAGGATATTATGCTAAGTAAAATAAGCTAGGTACAAAAAGACAAATAACATATGATCTGACTTATATGTAGAATCTAAAATAGTCAAACTAATAGAAGCAGAGAACAGAATAGAAGCAATGACTGCCAGGGGCTGGGGGAGGGGGAAAATGGGGAGGAGATGATCAAAGGGTATAAAGTTTCAGTTATGCAAGATGTATAAGTACTAGAGAGCTACTATGCAGCACAGTGCAGAATGCTAACAGTAAGTGGGTAGGTAGATCCTTAGTTGTAAATGGTCACTGGTCATCACTTCCTGCTGTAGCATTTTTCTTTGACCTGAAAAAATTTTTTTTCAATATTTATCTGTCAAAATTCTAATCCATCGTTCAAAGTCTAGCTCAAATGCTTTCCCCTCCAATACATTTGTCCTTACCCCACCCAGTCAGATGGAGTCTTCTTTTCTGTGACTGGTTTGATGCATGTGAGATATGTTAGTGTGTGTTTACTTTCCTATGTATTTGTCTCCCCCTCCATAAGAGCAAGCTTCTTGATTGCCACTATGACTTCAAACTCAGCCGATGTTTTTCAGAGTTTAGTAAGGGGTTTGGTAGGCGGATTCCAGATGAATGGAGAAGTGGAGAGAAAGAAGGGAAGAAAGAAGAGATGAGTAGAAGAGAGGGAGAAGAAATGAATGAAGGGAGAGAGGCAGAGAAAGCAGAAGGGAGGTGATTAGCAGTTAAGCACCCTCTGGGATAACTGGAGGGTACCCACTGAAAGTTACAGCCAATTTTCCAGCCCCAGGATTCAGTGAAACTTTGACCTTAATCCCACAGTTGCCAGTGAGAAATATTTTTAAATTATTATATCCGTCATAACAACAAATAAATATTAAGATTCCTTTTACTTTTAGAAATTAATATTTTTCCTTCTTTGTCATAAGAATATTTATCTTGGAGGTTTTGATAGAGAATACATAGGTAGCAACATTTGCAAAATAAATGATCATGCAACTGTATTACAGCAAAGATGACATTTTTTACTTTCACTATTGACAAACAATACCAATCCAGTCACCTCCCAATCCTTCCTCCCAGGGTACCAGCACCATTTCCCTATTTAATAGGAAGGAAGGCTGAAAGTTTAGAGAGGAGTGAGGACAACAAAGGAGCTTACAAATGAAAGGGACCGTATTTGTCTACATTTGTACAGCAGAATGGAAAGGGCCTCAACTGTTTCATCTTTACAGCATTTCAAACAGGGACACACAGCCTCCTTCTTTTAAAGGAACAAAAGGCTGCTGAACTAAAGGCGTAAAAAACACGTCAAGTAGGAAGGCCTCCTTTTCACTGTGCAAGCACCAGTTTGAACCCAAATTCTTCCTGCTTTTGAGTTTACAGAATCTGTGCCTATTGGAAACAAGAACAAATTTATTTGCAGTAAGTTCATACTCATTACAAAGAAAATGTCCAATCTAATAAGACATTAAAGAGATAAACTAAGGACATGAACTCTAAAGGTGAAAAACGTTATGGCACAAATAAAATATATTTTCTCCATTAGAACTAGAAGCTTAAATGAGTGCGAGTCACCAAAACTAATGAAATGAAGAATGTAAAAGAGTCTTTATAACTTAAGAATGAGCACATGGCAGTCAACTCAATAGGGTACAAATGAGAGATTGTTTCTTCTCTCCTACCCAAAGGGCCCCTTTCCTCAATGGAGAAAAATCAGACTCCAGCTCCTAAAACATACTGTCCAACCAAGCTCACCCCACTGGCACTTATCATCCTGATTTTTATCTTTTCCTTCCAGTTTTTTCTTGTGCCTTGGAATCCCTCGCAAATTATTCATTCATTCACTCACAAATGTATTCAACATACATTTATTGAGCACTCTATATATAGGCACAAAATACGAAGTAACAGAAGAATCTACAGCCTAATGAGGGGAAGTTAAGGGGTACTTTTTTTTTTTTTTTAATGAAATTGGAATTTTTCTTTTTCTTTCTTTCTTTTTTTTAAAGATTTTATTTCATTATTTTTAGAAAGAGGGGAAGGGAGAGAGGCAGAGAGGGACAGAGATATCAATGTATGGTTGCCTTTCACCTGCCTCCAGCCACAGACCTGACTGGAGACCTGGTTTGCAACCTGGTTATGTGCCCTGGCTGGGGAATCGAACCTGTGACCTTTGGGTTCGCAGGCCGGCGAAGGGGTACTTTTTAATTTGAGTTCGAAAATGCACTGGTCCTGGCTGCCGTGGGAGTACTGGGCACCTGACCCAGAGTAAGGTGGGTGAGAGGGTTCCTCGGTGGAGGAAGAACCAGACCTGAGTTTTAGGGAAGGGAGCCAGGGAAGGGCTGAATAGTTTAGCCTCTTAAAACCTGGAATTCAACCACTTCACATTCTTCCTTAAGGCACAACTCAGACATCATCTCCATACCAAGACCTTCTTGGGGTCACCACACCGAGTTCTAGGCATGGGAGTATACTGATGGAACCGACTTTCCTCTTCCTTTGTATGATACATCATTGCTCAACTCTGCATTATCAGGGTTATGTTTGGCATCACAGATGAAAAAAAAAAACAACCTAAAAAAAATGAGATCTTATTTTCTGAGGGAACTCAGCAACATTTGTAGAAGTCAGGAAAGAACAATGAGGTTAAGAAGAACATGTGAAGATTGCAAAAAACAGACACCTGTGAGCTGACAAAATGTGAGAGACACAGATCTCCTAGGAAGAAAAGCCGGGAATTGAGCATTTCGTCCAGGAAACACGTGCTAATAGACATCACCTGCCCTCAAGAATGTCCTTGCCCGATGCTGTACCCACTGCATCTCTGAGCTCACTCTCCCCCTCTATCCTCACTCCTTCTGATCCATATGGTCCCTTGCCAGGCATGCTCTCACCTCTGGGTCTTTACAAAGGATGTTCCTTCTGCCTAGCATTCTCTTCCCCCAGATATCCAAGTAGCTTCCTCTCTTACCTTGTAGTCTTTGTAAAAATTATACTTCTCATAACTCCTACCCTCCCAATCCCATTTATTCAAAGCTTCAGGAGTCCCAAGACCACTTTTAAATTTGATGATTCACCAGTCTCATGCTACTCACAACTAAGACTTATCACAGCAAAGAATGAAGAGTGACAACAGGAAAAATAAATGCCTCTGTTAAGCCCACAGAGGTCAAAAATGGGGTTCTCAGTTCTTCCTCCACTGCAAATACATAAGACACAAGTTCTCTCTTAGGTGCAGGGGCATGCAAAGTGTCTCTTTGCAGAAAGGGGGAGGGGGTGAAGGGGCAGCCTATAGCGTCTAAGGTGCAAAACTAGCATGAGGGTCATGTAGACTCATTTCCGTTTGGTAACCAGCCATCGTAACTGAAGAATAGATACACTAGGTGTATAGGGTGAATTTGCTAAACAAGCCTGACAGGCTGGAATGGCATGCCTCATCGCTCAAGCATATAAAACATCACCATTCATTAGTAACAAAAAGAACATTCCTAGGGCCACATTCCCAGGGGCTGGCCAAGGGGCAATCACGGCTCCAGGCTCCCCTGGAGACAGGCAAGAGCTGGGCAACCAAACCTGCTGTGTTAGCATTCCCCTCACACCCTGATCTATTTTTCCCATGCTACGTTCTTTACACTCTAACTTACTCATTATGTTCATTTTCTGTTCACTAAACTGGTAGCTACCCGAGGCTGTACTTTTTCACCTTCTGCTGTATCCTCAAACATCAATCTCTATGGGTATTTTTGAATGAATGGTTGAATTAATAAATAAAT